>JAQFZG010000566.1:0-30446 GCA_034695465.1 Entomobrya nicoleti
AACTTACGTAATCCTGACGTACTTACGTAGTCAAATAATCCTTAAAAAATTCATCCTCATTGGTGGCGTATTGAAAATGCATATATATGCTTTTGGGCACCAGCACCAAACCCTTTAAACTAATGGATTGCATTGCATAACTGTTTTTTTTTATAAAAAATGCACTTTTGGGCATTTGCCAATCAAAGGAGAGTAGCCGGATGCTGCAACAAAAGCAGCAAAAATGTCATCCCTATTTACCATCCTGTCTGTATTTCAACTTGCAACCCTTTTAGTTATCCCTTGCAGCATTCTGATCCACTGAACGTAAAAATGAGAAGCACTGCTTTCCTTTTCAATTTGTTAGATTAGCTTTTATGTACTGCAACTTTAAGATCCTGGTCAACTCTAAACTTTCTTGTTAGACAGACTTCCTGTCCTTTTTTTGTCAGTTTTCGTCTGTCCTGTCTTCTCTGTCTCTCAGATTTTTCCCTGTCTTTCTCTCTTGACAATTCCTTTTCTTTTTCTCTGTCTGTCTGCCTCCACAACACTGTATTTTTTGGCATAATGCAATGCAATTTACATTATGCACCCTTCCTTTCTTCTCCTTTTTCCTGTATTTCACTTTTCACTTTGGGAAAATGCATTTTTGTCATTGTTTTCCTGTCTCCAGTGAATTTCCTTTTTTCATACAGAATAACGGAGACAACATAACAACACCCACAAAAATATTTTTATCCGCTTTCTAAGACTGTTTTATAGTACACATCTCATTCTCCACTGCTCCTGGCTCTAAAACTGTAGCGGAAATCCCTTTTCACATAAAAGGTGTGACCATTCCAAAAAATACTACAGAATTCATTCAACGCCAAAACAAAAGTAAGCACGGGCAGTGAAGGAATGCGTTTTATGGCTTCTTGTTCTTCTGATCTTCTTGCTGGCGTGGTCTCTCTCTCTCTGTCCGTGATAAAATTCAACATACATAGTTTGCCTTGCAGTGCTCAAAGATAGACTTACTCAGCAGAAAAAAAGTGTGAAGAAAAGCAATAGCAAACGTAAAAAAAAATCTGTTGGGAAATTACATAATACACATTCAAACATATCGGGTGTATACTGGTAGTGGTACAAGTGTGGAAAAAAAACGAAACCGACAATATGGAATGGAAACTCAAAGGGGAATTCTCCATTCACATATTACACCACCACTACTACTACAGAATCAACAACTCTCTCTGACTGACTGACTGAACGAAAAGAAAAAAACTGAGAAGTGTATGCCTTCATCGTATGGTATGTGTTTACGCAAATAAAAAAGAAACTAGAAAGAATCTCGTTTTGATGAAAAAAGTGTTTTCTTTTGACTCTCACACTTTCCATTTTACTTATTCTCTTTTCAGAAAAAAAGAAAGGAACGCTGGAGAGTTGAGCTTCCTTCACTCAACACTATGCTGCATTATTCCCATGCATACTTTGAAATGCAGGCATAGTTTCCTTTCTTTCAACAAACTTTTTATACTCCACTATTTTTTCTCTCTCTAGCACCGCCGCTAGATTATTCGATCTGTCTAAGTCTCCTCCATCTCCTGTTCAGACTTTAGAGCTCACAGAGGAGCTAAAGGAGGTAGAGGTGATGGAGTGTGATGAGAAGGAGAGTAGAGGATGTTTATCCCCCAGTCGTGCTTTCTCTATGTTCTTTTGCCACAAAACCTATTCATAATGGATGCTTGTGTGTGTGTGTTTTGTGTAGTAACCAGCCATATGGTTTCTGGTTTGGGTTGGCGTGGCCTGCTCTGTGCTCTGTTTTATTCTGCCGCTGCTGTGCTGACTGACCAAACTTTCTCTTGAAAATGAACTGACGTTGCGTAAAAAGCTCAGGAACCACCACCACCACCACTTTTAGTCCAAGAGCAAGTTTATGGATAGATTGTAATTTACATTAAAAACTTTACTCTTTACATTTTCTATCATAATAATCATCACTCTTAATCAATTTAAAACCTTAATTTCATAATTCTTTAGGTAAGGCTTTTAATTAAATACCCATGCTTCAACCCACCAACGCTCTCGTCGCCTTGCATTGCGCAACCACACATGCAAAAAAAGTTTTAAGGATACGGACAAGCGAACAGCTAATTAATCAGATCATCTTGGTCAGTTCAACGATGTATGAAAAAGCATCCATAATTAATTATCCTTCATCACTTTGCATAGCGAATTAACCAAACCAAGCAGACTAAGTTTAAGTTTTAAGTATTTTTTTTTTCTTCGTTTCCTTCAGAAATTCTTGCAATATGGTCCGAAAAGCCTGCATACTTCAGACATGTAGGCATGCATCTTTTCTTCTTTCTCTTCCATCTGCCTTCCTTCTCTCTCGCTCCCAAGTCAATAATAATCCTCCTTTCTCGTGTTTCTTTCTTTACTTCAACCAACCCTCATTCCCTCACAACGAGTCGCTTAAAAACACGCATACAACACATATCATATCCATTTCACACACACATACTTTATATGCACGCCTTCATTTTATTTGCACACTATTACATATCACACACTGCGGCCAATGCCATACTTAAAGGCATCCTCCATAACAAATGTCACACCTTCAATAACCCTTTCACTCATTCCACATGTTATTTCAACATTTCTCAAAACAGTGCACTTTTTACTTCTTATATTCAAGTAGACATCTAACATGAATTGACTGACTTGTTTCCTACTCATATTCTACCTGAAATGTTAACCCTTTTTTACACATGCTCCCCAGGGCTCACTATCTTTCTTGCTTCTTATGCTTTTTTCACCATCATCAACATCTCTTGTGCATATACAAAACAAAAACACGAAGAAACACTCTTCATATTACTTTAGTGTATGAGATTGAATTTTTTGGTGGTGGCAGTGGTATTATATTTTTCTTAGCACTTTGCTTGTTGTTGCAAGCGTAAGCCGATGATAGTGTAAAAATTGTTGCAAGACTCAAACACATTTCAAAAAAATAAAGACGAGTTGTCTGTAGATATTCCTTGTCTTGAGTTTACAAAAAAAACATACAAACTGGTAAAAAAGTAAGAGAAATTTTTCTCCAAAGTACAATAATAACACACTCATATATATGCATGCATTCATACAAGAAGCAAAAAAATAAGACAAACTTGTCAACCATAAATATCCACGAAAATGGGATTTCAAGACTCTCCTAACGACACTACGAAAATGGCTGTAGGAATTTTTATATACCTTTTTTCCTTCCTCCACAAGAAATAAGAAGGATTTTCCCCTGTGCCTTCTCCGCCCATAATATTACCCATGCATCCATGAATATTTTCTCAGCAGATGTTTAATACACATACTATGTTTATACTGCTTTCTTAAGTCCTCAGTTTTTTTCTTTAGGAAAAAAAATGCAAAGTACAACAACAATAATAACAACTCTTCTCTCTCGACTACTCGACAGCATTATTATCTTCGTGCAAATGCACAAGTAGTCAAAATCCCGTGAAAAATTTACTCAAACTTTGCATTATTCTTAAATATACATATGCCACTGATCCAGCCCACCATTTACAAAATGTATTGTGTTTAAACTTCTCTACACGCCTTTGCGTTATAATATGGGTAAATAAAACCGTATAGACTTTAAAAACTTAGGTGCGGTGACGCCGCCATCAACATCATCAACGTCATCATCATCCAGATTATTATTGCTGTACACACTGTCTTTTAGCTAGGCTTTTTGTGGAGAGAGTGAGTGGCGATGATGACGATGATGGGTGGGAGGGATAAATACTACTTTTCACTTCAAAACTGAATTGTAGTTGGTAGAGAGGAGAAAATAAAAACAAAAATAATAGTCATCATAACATGTATACAACCTAACAATTCACTAAATATTCTCAGGCAATTTTTTTTCTTTTGAAAACGACCACGAGAGACAAGAGTATTCCATTAAACATGTTATCGTCTCGTGTGAAAATGCTGTTGTGATGTTGGATGTTGTTATGCGTGAGTTTTGTGTTGTGTCGAGTGTCACTCAATTCACTTGAGCAGACAGAGAGAGTGAGCAGCTATAAATATGCACGCATGCATGGATGACTGAATGATAAAAAGCTTAAGTGAGAATCGTCTGAGAGAGACAGAAAAGGGAAAGTGCTTAAGCTAATACAACACAAGTAGTGGAAAGCCACTTGAAAAAAGTGGAAAAATATAGAAAAAAAAGTGTAAATATATTTACATCTGAAAATTGAGCCAGCTCACGAAAAGAGAATAAAGTAATGATACACTACCAAGTAAAGGGGTTTTAATGTTTTGAAGTTTCGATCAATCATTGAAAAAAATATATTTCGAAAATAAAGGGGGTGAACAAATTTTTTTTGTGGGAAAGTGAGAAAGAGGTTTGTAAGACGGCGGTGCTGCTTATTATATGCCACCACCGAAAAATATCACCACCCCCAAAAAACGCAAAAGACCGTTTCCCCACTTGGTATATATTATGGTCATGTGCCGTGCAAACCATTGACAATTACCCCTTTTTTGGTGTTTATTTGGTGGCAAGGGAGAAAAAACAACTTGGCCTGTCCAGCTATCAAGGTATAATAGTAATAATGACATGTGTCCTCACACGAAGAAGTATAGCTCGAAAAAAATCTGAACAAACTAGTGATTTTCTTTTTGGTCAAAAAACGAACAAACACACACGTCACGTCATTCTCTCTTTCTGATCGTCACACAAGAAGAACATTAAGCCATTCACATGCATCATTAACGCTACCCATTTGGTTTTATTGCATGCACCAGAAAACCCCCAACTAAAACGAAATAAACTGCTGACCAAATGACGCATTACTACTGTGAAACGAGACAGAGATCGTTCTGTATTTTCTGCTTGAACTGAAAGGATACAAGAAGCTTTTTGGCAAGCATATAATTTTTGACCACAAGAGGAAAAAGGGCCCGCGTTTGTTTTTCTTGTATTCTATCAACTTGGGTTATTCGACGATCGTTTGATTTGATTTCAAAAATATTCCAACAATTCATCTAGATGTATTTTCCTAACATAAAGCTTCCACCGCCACCAAAACTACTACAACGGCTTATTTCCGGCCATTTACCAGAAAAAAAAGTATGACTGCTTCTCCCTTTATACCTTCATCATCATGATTGACTTGGAAGAGTATGGAAAATTAGTAGAGAAAATTGCTTACTTTACGACAAACTTCCAAAGCTAAAGCAACGACCAGTTCTATGCCCAGCCGCCATCACCACAAAAACCCTACCAAACCATCTAAAAATTTCCTTCCTAAATCCCTCCATCCAACATCTAATCCAAAAACAGAGAGAGCGAGCGCACTCATGTCCATAAAACACTCAAAACACATATAATCCATCTATACGATAATATTATTGTCTAATGGACTGTTTGCCCATAGAATATTATGCTACTTAACGGACAAGAGAAAATAGAAAGTGAAAGAGTTGAGTTGTTGGTGAGTCGAGTCGAGAGTGAGTGGCAGTGCGAAACACATAAAAAGGGTTGGAGAAAGCCAAGCCACATCACAACAGTCAGCAGATAGACAACCACCAAAAAAAACTACAAAGGAATAACAACATGAAATTTTGTGTAGAATGTACACTTAGATTCCTTCGTCTGCATCTGCTTTCCTAAAAAGTAGTAAAATGTCAGCTTGGGAAATCATGGCCCAGTCATAAAAAAACAACGTAGCTATATAGTAAGCAGTAGGCAGCAACCACACACATACTTTCCAACCCACACCACAACAACAACTCAACACAAAACACATTACAAAAAATGGACTTGAGCACTCAGTTCTCAAAAAAATCTATCCATGTATCTTTTTTTCCCATCTCTGCCCAGCTCATCCATCCTTTTTCTGTCCATGTCCATCACAATTTACTCGGCTAAAAACAGACAGTAGCTTGGAATTTTCTCTCCATTAAAACAACCAAACAAGCCAAGTGCATTCTTGAATGACTAGAGAAGGTAGATGAACTGGAGCATATGTGATGGCATTATCTACTCAACTTTCGACCAAATAGCAAAGCCAAAACCACATAAAACACTAGACCGGCCAATTTATCCATCTTCAATTCATGAAGATATACATAAATAATTTTCCAGAAAGCGAAAGTGTAGTAAAACCCCACAAAAAATTCGGTAAGTTTCTCTCAACCACCGCAATATGAAAAAGGGTTAGTATTTTAGCACCAAGAGATTTTTTTTCTTTGTTAGTATAGCTCTGTAGCAAATACTCTGAACTACTACAACCGCTACTATACTAGCCATAGTTCCATTCATCATATGATCATCAGTTAGTATGCATGCATCACATTCGTATAAATTCGTAAAGAATATGAAGCATGGAATGCACACAAAACTTTCATGGAATGCCTTTCATGGGAATTGTGTCATGCATGCATTCCACAACAACAGCAATTTTTCTACACTTCATTCCACTTCGCACACACAAAAAACCTTATTTTTTTACTCTTTAAAAAATCACGGAGAACAAGTGGCATCCCGGCATGCAAACAAAACAAACAAATTTTTATGCACATATAGCACAGTATTTTTTACAGGCCCCCAGCCAGATGGCCAAAAAAAACTAACTAGACCGACCCGGAGAAAGTTGACTTTTCCTCTGATTTCCCTGACATTCCTATTTTCCACTTTGATGTTTGCTAGTGTTTTGTGCTTCTCTACATTTAGTGGAATGTCAGGGAAAGATGAATGATAGATATGGAATACGTGTAATAACACGTTTCTCTTGCAATGTCCACCTACCTACTACACATTCACAGGAAATATCCGAATGCTCACTTTATGACTTTGTTCTTCTGGAATCATTTCCTGATTTGCTGATCAGATAAGCATGAAAAAAATGAAATCCAGTTCACACATGACGACTAAAAGTAGAAAAAATATATGGAACAATTGCTATTTCTGTGATTGTTCCACAGAGAAAATAGCAAAAAATACTTGCCAACAATCCACTAGCAAGGCTATTATTACCAGCAACCGATTTTCTAAAACTCTGAGCCGAACCACTTATACTTTTTCCACGTTCTGATAACGGCTTGCTCTGGAAATAGGAAAATGGTGCATTATTGATTGGACCGTTGTGATAAACGAGCTGAGTTGAGTACGGCTTTTCTCAAGTATAGGTTAAATTTTCACGGTGAAAGTGAAAGGTAGTGTACATCGTCAAAAATAGAAAAACAAGCCTTTTCGCTGATTTTGCCAAACCAACAAAACAAGCTTTTGTTACTAAAAAAATGAACAAACAACATCAATTCCATCACCACCACTGCCACTTGTGATGTGATGTTGTTAGAAAGAGTGCAGAGTAGGCACAAAATAGTGGAGTTGTACTATAAATATTTTTATATCCGAACCAACCTCTATTCCATTTTCGGAAGCATTAGGATGTGAAATGGAATAAAATGAACATCAGTAGCGGTGGCGGAAAAATTAGGCTACTTTTTCTGCAAAACGACTCCAACTGCGGCTCTACTACATTTTTTTCTCTCTCTCGTTTCGCTTATTATACATGTGTACTAAAAGTCAAGTCACTGCTGACATACTTTGCATCTAAACCACGAGCAGAAGACGGAAAAGAAATGAAACTAGTTTTCTGTTGAAGATATCAAGAGTATTTATTTCAGAGACAGACACTTTCATTTCCATGTTCACTCTTGCTCATACATATGTACATACAGATATGTGAATTTGAGAGTGTCTAGAATGAACTTGGTACAATTTTTTTCTTTGATGTTGTATTCTCTAGCAAATTAAAGTTAGTGACCAACTCAACTCCAAACAGCAAACACAGCCAACTCTCTTTGGCCTGGAGAGACTTTTTTTTTGGACATGATACAAAGAGTCAGCAATAAAAGTAATAATAAAGAGCACCAGCAAAAATGCAAATCGACTTTGTTGTTTTTGCTACTCTTATTATTTTTAAGCGTGTCACATGCTCTCTCTCTCTCTGCTGTGCTTTGTGCTACTCATGCCTTTTCCCATGTTTCTTTTGCAATTTTAATATCCAACACACAAACAAACGTACTCGCACCAGCTTTTATAATAATAAAACACACACATTCCCCAGTTTTCTCTTGCCACCTCCACCACCCCTTCTACCGCATTATTCTCTTGTAAATTTACTAATATACTCGCACTTTCTCTCCGAGTACGCATCTCTCCAAGATGTAGGTATGCAAAATATCTTCTGTACACATACAACGCAAAACACACAAGTAATAAAGCTGCAGCATATATCCCTTTTTGCTCATCGTCTATTTTCCACATGTATTATGTTTGCATTTCTCACAACTTGGGGAAAGCGCAAGTAGCGCAGTAGTAGTAACTAGGTATAATTTTTCTAGTTTCTTTTTCCCAAGAATTTTTGAATGAGTGAGTGTAACATGCCGAGACATGTAAGGATCTCAGAGTATAATAGCTTTTTCGGAGAATTTTTCAACTTACTTGCATTCACAACATTACATTTTACTTTCGACTAGTGCATGCAAGCAATGTAAGCAAACAACATCGCATCGCATCAGCAGCTATACGGTTTTAGTCTCCCAGAGCACTCGTAAAAGCAAATAGTTTTGAATGAGTATGTTTGCAAAGGTGGTACAATGAAAAGGAAGGAAGGAATATGTGTAAAGCTCATTGTAGGCAGACACCATGTGTAATGTTATCATCAAAGGGAATGATGATCATGTGATATGATATTTCCTCATGTGCACTCTGCTCTCTCTCTCTGTAGTAATATATGTGCATGGTTATGATTATTATTACAAGTTTCCATTTTGAGCAGAAGGCCAAACCCGGTCTGAAATAGAAAAGGAAGGCAAGGCTACTTTTCCACCATAAATTCCTGGACTCTCTCTTTCCTCATGCATAAGATGATGATGATCATTGTGCATCGTGACCATCGCCATCATCATGAACAATAACAAGAAAGAGTAACATCCTGCTTGTTTTGTGTTTACCTCTTCTGTTCGCCTTTCTCTCCTTTCACTTCCTCAAAACAAATGCGTGCAGTTTTCCTTCATTCAGTTCACAAATACAAGAGAGAGAAAGGAGACGACAAGACAAACAAACAATGCAAGAATTTATTGTTGTAGCTCACGTTAATATTCATCCAGACAATTTGAATGGAGTCCATTTATTCTGCATGTAGCATAGCATGAGGATTATAATAATAAACGTGATGATGGGAAATGGGTCCAAGGAAAAAAGGGGAGAAAAGAAGGAAAGTAGCAACAGCAACTGGGAAATGGCACGTAGTTTAGTAATTTTGTGCGGAAAGCACAAACAACACAAAAAGCACACATTTTTTTAGGAAGTACAATTGGGAGTCATACACAATCATCATCATAATAATAATATGTACATTTTATGCAAAATTGCATGCCATCTTGTAAAGAAAAAACACAAACAAGAAGGGTAGCAACAATAGAAAAAAAGGGGAAATGGCAACAGTATAATGATCTTTTGAGGAACCGACAAAAAATAAGAAAAGAAGTAGGCATCATGGCACATGTGCTCCATTTTCCATTTTTTACAAAAAAAAGAAAGAAAAGAAGTAGTACCAAAAGAAAAGATGACGACAGCAATTTTATTTTTATAACAGCTGTGCTACTGCTGAACCGGCAGTGACGACGACCTCTTTTCCAATTTTGTCCTTACAAAAAACTGCACAAAGCTACTGAGCATTGAGCACGATGCCAATATTGTTAAAGATGACGACCATACAAATGAGAAATACACTTTTATTCTTAAGTGTACAGACAAACAAATAGTCACAATCAGAAAATCCCAATAACCATCTCCTCTAGTAGCTGTTCATGAATACGCGTTTTGTTTTCCCCCATTATTTTCTCCAAGAAAATGTGAAGGAGGTGGAATGTTTATTTTAAGGAATTTATATGCGACAATGAAACCAACAAATTTTCAAAAACAAGGCAAATGGTGCATTATAGTCACTACCTACTTTGTACTTTTTTTCTTCAGATATTTGTAGAAGCTTGCTTCAAAGCAAAGTAGGTGATGTGATGCTTCTTTCACTTTCTTGTATAATAATATTGTTATTGCTTCTGCACCTTACTTTCTCTTCCACACACACGCAATTTTGGGAGGTGATGAGGTGATATACATGCAGAACACGAAGAAGGTTATATCTTGTAGTTTTACTCAAACGTAAGAATAATGCGAGATGCACGTAACGCAGCAATCGAGTCAAGTCAGATGATAATATATTCTTTCCTTCTGTATATATCAGTCCTTTTCCACCCACCATCATTATTTTATAGTAGTCATTGTACTTTGTGTCGATTGCTTTCATTTCCTCCCATCCTCATCATCACCAGTATCATTTGAAGTAAACGTAAAGAAAAAAATGGTGGAGACAATAATAAGTGAATCGACACAAAACTGCGTGTGTCATCTTGCATACCAACATATTTTTCTGGAGTTTTCAGTTTAACTGTTATTACAGTCAGCTCACAAGTTGCGTCGCACCAAAAAACCATATTGCTCCTCTGCTACAACCAACAATGATAATAGCTAGCAAGCCTTTTACTATTATTACACTACAAGAAGAAGGAGGAATGTTATTGGATTGAAAATAAGCTTCTATAGGGAAAGAAGCCGATGAACATGATGATCACTCTGATCACGATATCATATACGAACGACAATGACACAAATACAAAATCTCTGCTATACTTTTGCTGCTTGTGTTACATATTTTCATTCACTTTTTTTCGTCACTTTCAACTTTGAACAGAACTTTGCCATTCTGTTGCCCCATCATACTCTCATATAATATGCCATATGACAATAATGCAATTTTCTCGCAGTGAGTGCCAGCTGCCTACCATTTTGTTTTGCAAAGTTGAACATTGAACGAAAATTATTGAAGAAAAAAAAGAAAGGAATTCGGAGTACGTCTTGGTTTTGTGCCTTTAATCCTTAGCTACCATTTTGCCATTCCTTTTAACCATTTTTTGTCCCTATTTAAATTACAACATTGAACATTTTTCCATACCATAAAAATAAATATGTCAGCAGCATAAAAAGTTTCTTTTTCTTTTTAGAGCGCATTATGCAACATCACATTCTACGCAATTCTGCATATTAAATATTATGGTTATGATGATGATTCACGAATTCACGTCACAAATTTCCAACATATTTTCTGAGATGCCTACACATAACAAATATATGCGGGTATACATACATAAATGGACGTTTGAAGTATGCCACCGTTTTTTTTTGCGGAAGGGAAATTTTTCAGGAAAGTACAAAAATATTATTATCCTGACTGACTTGTGTAGGTTCCGTTCTTTCTTTTGTGAGTGAACAAACTGGGTAAATATTGATTTTCCACTATATA
Source organism: Entomobrya nicoleti (assembly GCA_034695465.1). Taxonomy (NCBI): domain Eukaryota; kingdom Metazoa; phylum Arthropoda; class Collembola; order Entomobryomorpha; family Entomobryidae; genus Entomobrya; species Entomobrya nicoleti. The sequence continues at coordinate 11,400 of JAQFZG010000566.1, forward strand.
TTCTACTATTCCATGGGAAAAAAGGTTACAACCACAAATAAAAATGTCTGCTTGGCTGACAGAGAGAAAAATATGGTCACAAACACACAAAAGTAAACGTGTGTGTGTGTACTTGACTGTGTGTGCACACTTTGCTTTATGAGCTTGAAAAAGAGGAAGTGGTATTTTTATTGAATTTCGCTTCTCCTTTCTCTCTCGTTGACCTGAATTCTTTTTTTTATAACATTGCACTCTTCTCCATATAACTGGACACACAATAATAATAACAATGGTCATGCCATAATCGTACACATATACCCGAAGAACAGCTATCCTGTGTTTTTCTTCTTAATGCCTTTGGGCAAACACAAACACATGAACACTCAATTTTGACTGGGACTCTTCTAGTTAAGTGTACCTCATTAACTTATGGTGGTAATGATGTGTGTGCGTATTTGTGTTTGGGCTAAAATAACTAACAAGCTTACAGTGAAGAAAAAAAATGTCGAGAAAAAAGTGAACAGCACGAAAAGATACATACAAGTAGTTTGGAAGAGTGAGGCTCTAGGCCATGCTCCTGCCAAATCTGAAGGTACACACGTGCAATCTAGTACAAGTAGAGCGAAGGGAAGCTCGTTTGGTTGGTTGCGTGAGAATGACAAATTAGATGGTTAATTGAGGCTTATATTGAAATTGAGGTGAATGAGCCGGTAAATTACGGCTCTGCTATCCTTTCCAGTAGAATGGCAAACACCAGTGAAAATCGCCGGTCACTTTTTACACAAACAATGAGTCAGCCAAACTATACATACATACATAAAGTATAAGAGTTAAACTATAAAAAGCCTGGACACAAAAGCATATATTTTACGTGCAATTTACCCTTTTTAATTTAATGTCCTTCCATGCAATTCAACTTATTCGAAATAAAAATGTACAACTAAATTGTTAAACTAATGACAGAGTTGTTGAATGTGGAAAAGAAAAATGGTTTCTTTGCTTTTTTCGTACATGTGAAAGTATTGCGAAGTATTTTATGCATGTATAATTTATACAATTTACTAACCAAAAACTTACTAGTTTGGATAAGGAGGTCCAGTTGCACAAAACCACTACTATAATTCCGTCACATTATATCATGTGAACATTGAAACCGCAGGATAAGCCTCCAAGCAATAAATTTTGCGGAACTATTGAAGAAAATGGAAACATAAAAAGGATGTTCTTAAACCTGACTGAACTTTCGATTAGTATTGATTTCAGATTTCAACCAATAAAATATGGGCACACTACTTGTTATGACCGACCGCGGTAACCTGGTTCAATAATGCTATAATTATCATGTCAAATTTGAAATGTGAAATGATGGTACTTTCCTATAAACGATGATAATATGTCCACGATAGTTGAGTTGCTCATTTATGCACTGAGCGTAAACATTAATTTTTAAACAATTGAATCCACGTCCATAAAACTACATAAAAACCGATTTAATAAGTTATCAACATATTTTCACTTTTGCACAAGCTGTTCAAAATTGCAAAAACGAGACTAGAAGTCAAGATTTGTCATTGGTAGAGTGACAAGGAACTAAAACATCTAAAATATTCAACACTTCACGGAACGAGGATGACCGTGAGATGATATCAAGGTGACTATCCTAACACAACTGTCATGTGAATCCCCTGCACAAACACTGAATCACCAAACCATACCGCATTGCTACTCAACCAGACACTTTTTCATAAAATTTTAATACTATTTTTTTACGCATATAGCATGCATCATGCATGCTTAACTTACACTTGTTCCGTCTCTGTCAGATTTTGTTTCTTGGACAACAATAGAAAAGCAAGTGGCACAAGAAAGAATAAGTTGCTGTGCTGCACGTCATAATCTCCGTAAACTCTTGAGGGAGACGAAGAAGAATACGGAAAGAATGCACCATCACCACCGTCAATCGTCTTGAGTACAACATGCATATGATGTAAAATATAAGCATGCAGTTGGGTAAAGGAACAATGCAAGCTAAGCTCACCGGAGACCCCATACTGCGCCAGCAACAATCAGCAGGGTTCCATACCATTCTATGATTCCAGCATGTATACAGCTTGTACGTGAGGAACAAAATATGTATATATTAAAAAATATGAACAATCTTCCTTTTCTTATGCTTATGACGATGATGACGACGATGATGAAGATGAAAATAGAAACAAGTTGTTCATACTTACTTAAGTGCAACTTTTCAAGAGAGAATACTCCGACACGACAACATAAAAAATGTGAATGCATTTACCCCACTTGGAGGAGACGAACTGTGTGTATTGATGCATACAAAACATGCATGCATTCAGAATAGAGATTTTTTTTACGATTGATGATGATAATATTAAAAAATATTTTTATGCACTAATGCATCATTGCAATCCAGCTTAAAAAGCTTACAAAATGCTAATACTTCTAATCTTTTGTGTACACAGGAACTCATAATCAAACTTGCATTTTTTCAAATATACGCTATTCTGGAAAAGCAATAAAGTTCTTTGTGGCCTGGCCTGCGTACAAAATGAAGATTTTTCATTTTCATGGTCAATGGCTTATACAACCTATTGCTACATTTATAACCCATGCATTTCCCTTAGAATTGAACGGTTATTAGATCGATTTAATACTATTGTGATTGTTATTGCTTTGGCTCGTTGTTGATGAAGTAGTTTCGTTTTAATATGGCTTTTTTGGTGTAATATGTGTAAATGATATAATGATCACATTATTAGCGGACAACATAGCAATAACAAACTAGCAACCGTCATCACCAACCCAACCACCCAACCCACCTTATCCACCCACACAAACACGATAAACATGTAAAAACACAAGGTCTACTGGGAATTATATTTTGACGTCTGTTATTGCTCTCTCTCTCTAATCATTATGATCACCATTGGGTCGCTTAGTGATCAGAACTGAACAAAACTTTTTTTTCTCCCTTTCCCAAAAAAATACAGTCACTCTGTTTATCCATTTATTTTCCTTCCTTCCTCATGATATTGTCGTCGTCACTCATTTTCCCCTTGAAAGTGAAGCTAGTCTGGAAAATGAGCTAAACTGTGGGCAATAAAGCATGAAAATGGGTTCTAAAAATGGTGCACGCACAACATCAGACAAAACATTAGGAAAAAACACACACAAATACAAATAGTGTTAGTGCGAGTATATAAATAGGACATATTATATAGTGATGTTTGTATTATCATGACAAGCAAAGTATTATGGGATGAGAATGACTATGAAAATGATTACGTTTTTACTACAAACTACGGTAATAATGCTGCTTACTACACTACACCACTACTCATGTGACTGACTGAACTGGAAAGTAAAGAGAGCTGAAATGGGAGGAGGCGGATCACTCCCAGGAAAAAAAATAGGGAGAAAATTCAGCTCAGCATCTTTGCAAAAGTAATACTACGTATTTTTACACACGACCAGATAATGTCTTTTAGGGAAAAAGTAAAAATATCAGCTAGCAGACAGACAGTCTCTCCCTGTCTATCCAACGTGTCTACTAGACAGAAAGAGGGAGAAAGACCAAAACACCGCACCCTTTTGGCATATTTATCGGCCCATAAAAGAATGGGAAATTCGACTAGAAGCTCAAATGAAGATGATAAAAGCCGGAGAAAGAAGAAATCAAGCAAGTGCAACAATTTTTTTTTCTGGAAGCTTTTTTTAAAGACAGGAAATGAAGAAAATCAAACAAAATTTCCTCTGGAAGACTAACAAGTGTACTGGAACATTGAAAGTCTTGTGTATTTTGCACATCACATGTATTCCCATTATTTTTCCCGGGCATTGGTGCGATATGGAATTTTCCAGTTTTTAGAATGGATAAAAAGAGAGATGAAGATTTGAGAGTTTATAAAAAGTAACATTAGTATTATTGTTACCACCATTACACTTAGTTTTATAGAAGCTAGCAGTAAAAAATCTAACTGTTTCTCTGGAGGAAAATGCGTTTTTTTTTTGCTGAGGATAACAGCATCGCGAGCTAATGCGAAGACGATGTTTTTTGAGTGTGTATACTTTCCAGAGGGACTCAACTGATGAGAATGGGAATAATAAACATTCATTTCTACTTTTTCTTCTGCTCCATCTAACTAAACTCCAACTCCACCAACAATAGCACAGCAGCCATCCACTTCAATTTGCAATGAATTCTAAATGGTCGATATGATGGTGATGAGGATGATGATAAGACATGATGGCTAAAAGTACCATTCATATCAACATCGTCGTAGTCGTAGCAGAAGAGATCATTCCAACAAGCAAAAGGATGAGTTTGTTCGTCTTTTTTATATTTCAAGAAAAGTGTAACTAGCAGCAATAATAAGCAGAGACAGACAGATCAGAAATGATAATAATAGAAGTGGATGCAGTGGAAAAGCATTTTTCTAGTAGATCGTCTTATTATATTGGGCGTTACCCGGGTTTTATTACATACATATAACCACCGTTTCTTCTACTTTCAACGCCACAACTACAAGCGTTAAATTGTAACAACTGTACTTGTACAGATGAAATGGAAAGTTTTATTTTTTTACACTCTGGAAAAATGTCTGTTTGTATTACCGTCGTCATAGCCGTAATCATCTCTTGTGAGTTTTAATGCTTTTGCCATTTTCGATCTTATTTTTTTATTGGGAATTTTTTAGAACCGACAGAATGAGAAATGGAAAGGGATGTGAAAATCGCTGAGAAAGATGGAAACGACACAAGACATGCCATGTGTCTTTATTTTATCACACTAAAACAAGCAACAGAGAAGAAGAGAAATGTACTTTTAATCTTTCCGAGGAGAAGTGTAAAAGTCAAAAAGTGAACGAGTTAAAATTTAAATGTGAGCTTAGGAGTTGGCGGTGGAGAAGAAGCATTAAACAAGGTTGTGGTGCTACTTGGCGGAGGAAAGATGAGTGAACGAAGAGAGAGAATGCCAAAGCGTAGTACTTCCTTTAAAGTCAAGAAAAAGCGATTTTCTCCTTTTGCTTCAAGATAAGCTCCTCCTGTCCAAATAAATTTATGTTTCTGGGCAAAGTGGAAGCACAGGACAGACATTTATTCAAAGCAAGTGAAAAAGGGAAACAAGCAAAAGAAAACCTTGCAGGCTTTTTACTTTACTTAAAATTATCATCATCATCCCATACCAAAACCAACCCAGACTTTTTGTCTGTCTCATTGTCTTGAAATGAATTCTTCAAAGGTACTACTCTTTTGCGCTTTCCCCCATAAATCCACAATCATCATCATCATCACTGCCGTTGCCGCTCCTCTCACTCTCAGAAATAACAACAATAACAAAAATAAGTAGGCAAAAAGTGCTGTGCTACTTGAAGTGGAATTAGAATTTAACTACTTACTACAATATATGTGTACCTGAGAAACGTTCAACTTTGAAAAGAGGATCAACTTATACTCCAAACCTAACCCGCTTTTTCGGCAAGAAGAAATAACAAGTCAACTCATGAAGAGGATGATGATGATGAGAATGCGACTCAGGCAGAAAATGAGAAATGGAAGAGATGACTTTGGCTAAAATGGGATCTTCTCTTTTCTGGACTAATCGAGTAAGAAGACTAACAGTTACGTTACGACGGGTGTGTGAATGCAAGGCATGCAGTTCATCATGCAAGTAAATAGAAGAGACAATAGCGGCTTAAGTCTGGTTGTCTTGTCTTCACGGTAGAAGCTTTTAAGCAACTCTAATTATTCTTAAACTCTTGCCTTCTTCATCTTATTTACATTTATTCTACATAGTCATCTCATTATAACATCATCCATAATTTCTTCCATGTGTGCAGTACCGCCAGCTTATAACCTCCAGCAGTATAGTAATAAAAAAACAGCTGCATCTACCAAAATTATTAGTTTACTCTCCGTTCTTTTTCCACGCTTTTTTGGGCAACCTTGCTCGTCCTCTTGCTTTAAATTTAAATCAATTGTACTTGGCCTAGGAATATGTTAGCATGTTTTGTTGGCTTGTTCATGTTCATGTTATCATCATTACGGCCCCCACAGCAGCTTGTAAAAATTTCAACCTTCCAATTCACTTCATTTCACCTCCACAAATTCTAATAGAATATTATTACATTGTTGATGGGCTCACCTTCACTTGCCTCTTTTTTCGCATCAAATATTCATCAGTTCAAAATGCGTCGGAATGGCCAAACTTTTTCATGCTCATGCACGTTACCCTACCGTTCCATTTATTCTATAAACTTCCACAAAGGTATTCGACCAATTTTAGAGAAGGTTTCTTTCGTACCTTTTTATTAAAGGAATAACCTCCAGGTTCAATTCAACAAGCAGCCCTTCCAAAAAAGGACAGCAAGTAAATTGAAGAGTATTTTCCTCCATTTTAGCTTACAAGGTAAAAGTTTACGTGTTTCATCTCAATAATTCACACCAACTCCCATTCATCACATTCTGCATTTTGCTGCTATTTTTTTTTACCTCGTGCCATGTATGCCTATCTATCTACCTGTGCATGCGTGCGTGTACTGACGTGTAACCCATGACTCTTGTCTTGTCTTGTCAGGCTATCAAGTGTGTAGAAAAGTTTGGTGAAAAGACAACTAAATTTCACTTTTCTCGTTTATTATCTAAGCTTGTTTTTCATTTTAAATTACAACAAGTTTTACATGGTTGTGTTTCGTATGGCGATGTTGAATTAGCCGCCCACGCACATGCTACATGCTGTTCTGTACCTCATTTACATCTTAATCATAAAATCAAACACACAAGCCTGCTGGAAACACGTGGGTTTGGTGTACATCTCAGAAATAAATATTGCAATGCAACTAGTAACACGTGAGATATGCTTGGTTGCTGTTTTGTGTACTTTTTACTTGAGCAGAGTAGGTACCCGTTTTATTCCATCGAATTATTTTTTTGTTCACTGCATTGCCTTGCATTGCACTGAATTGAAAGTGACTGATTGCGATGCAATATTCACTTTACCATGCGTACCTACTCATTCAGACAGTCTATTGAGTAAATTCGATTAAATAAGTTCAGCTGTGTGATCAAAGCAAAAAAAGTTTTTGTTGCCAGTGGAGTTGGTATAGCGGAGGTGGTTGGTGTGGTAGCAGAACACATCAAAGGAGAACTTGTCCATTCATCTATCCATCCCATTTGATATAGTTCCCTGATACCATTCGCCTACCTATATATACCTTCCAAGCAAAACCAACAATAACGATCTTCTCATCTCAGTATAGCAGCAGTAATGAATGCAATCAATGCAAATAACAAACTTTGTACACACAGAGAGGATTTTTTTGCAAATGGAGTCTCGAGTCTATCCACCGTGAAGTAATAGAATGCATTTAATTCATTCACTCACTCTCTCAACTCAAACCAAATTCAACCAAATCATCATGTCACAGGGGAAAATGCATTTCCACTTATAAAAAATATTCTGAAAAGAAGCATAGGAAAACATGTACATATTTCCAGTCAGTCAGTCACACTAAATATGTCTGCCTATCCACTTATGTATATATCACCATCACCACACAGTTCTCTTTTCATTCACTGAATACCATGCGGAATGGTAAAAGGTAAACTTTCTTTTCACTTGAGTGATTTGCACACAGTAGAATCGTACGAAATTGTATACACATTTTAGAAATCAAGCCAGCCAACCATTTTACTTTTCTCTTCCAAAGTCTTTTTCTCAAAGGAAACTTTGCTGTTTGTTGCTGTCTCTTCAGCTCTGTCAGTCAGACTACACCAAAGAGAATGCTCCGTCTCTACACTAATCTAATGAATTATTATAAGTTACAGTTAAGAACCAACTACTCCCTTTTACCCAAACCATACAAGCATTACACACATACATTATTAGCTTAGAAGCCAAAGCCAACATCTTCACCAAAAGATCCAACTTTTTTTGGACCCTTTAACAAATACATATTATTATGCAGTATAGCTTGTAGTATTAAAAGTGAAATGAATGAATCCTTCCCAAAAAAAACTTTGGTAAGCTTTTTTTTACTATTTTTCTACTCCAGTCAAAATTCCCGTGAACACATTGCATTTTGCGTATCCAAAGAGAACTGGATATATATATATCTTTATATGTTTACTTAACCTACATAGTAGAGAGTAAATCCATAATCATCCTCCTTCAAAGAACAAACTTTTGCATTACTACATTTTCTCTCTGTTTACTTTGTACTCTCGTTATTACTTCTAGCAGGAAGAAAAGAGAGATGATGATCATCTCAATCTCAATATTGTTATGAATGGACTCCAGCGTAAAAGGTAAAAGATCAAAAAGCTAAAAACTTTTTTATACGTTAAAACTGCCTATTCATCTGTGCACACGCATTTTACTGATAAATATAGTTTTTTTTTATCTTCATCGATGTATGATAAATTGTGATTAAACATGTGTTTTCGTTAAAAAGATAATAATCAATAACCCATTTCCTCTCTGCTCTCAGGTAACATACTGAAAAGCTAAAAAAACTTATTTTTTCATGTCATTGAATATGAGAGCTCGAACATATGTTCCCCAAATGACATTCTCTCCTGGCTTTGCTGATTTGATCAGCTAATCAACTAATACTCATATATACCACCTTCATCATATTTTTTTTGCTCTACACTCTCACAAGCCATAACAGGATGACGATGACACGCTTAGCATCAGTAGCAACACTGAACCTACGAGCTACCAGGGAAAGTGCCTAAATTGCAACTGACAGCAATTAATCAAGTGACAAGCTAAAAAAAACTGTAGGCCCACACAAAAAAGTTGAATGTTACACCAGTTTCCTGGCTCTTTCCCCTACTTTTCTCTCTGATGTGCTTACATTGTCTATTTTTACTTGAGCTTACTAGCTTTACTACTCATTCCTCAACCAACACCATCATGATCGTCATCATCATCATGAGCTTGAGCGAGAGCATGTCTTTCTCAAATTAATTCTGTCATCATACTGTCAATATCGATTTCTCAAAGTCATGTCATCACTTAAGTCTGCCACTAGTACTTTGTAGCCATGTACGTGCCCGCCCGCCTCTAAGAGAGAAAATAACATGATGAGTTAGGTTACACGCACTCTATAAACACAGTATAAAGCCTTATATTCTTCTTAACCAACTTATAAAATCTATCAAACTAATGTATAAAATCGACAAGTTAAGAAAAGAAAAGGAAAAAACTATATTCTGCCTGAACTCAAGTGCACATGATCATGATCACACAAGACACGATGATGATCAAAAGCTCTAGTTAGTTGATAGTGTATCCTTCTAAATAAAAGTATAAAAGTATTTAGATATTTACTTCCAGTAGACAACACACTTATTCTTCTCTCCTTCTGACTTTTTTCTTCTTCCTCCTGACTCTCTCCAGTCAAGTGTGTAAGTATACTAGAACATGCACTTTTGGAGGATCTATCTAACTCAAAAGTCTCTCAACCCAACCCAACAGCCCCAAAAAATGGTTCAGTTTAGTTTTTTTTGTTCAAAGAGTTGATAGTTTAGTTGCTTTTTTTCTTCCTTTTTTTCTCTCAACCAAACCAAGTTTGCAATGTTGAATGTGTTGGTTTGGTCTTTGGTCTCGTCTTGAAAAGTACTACGTAGGGCTACAGTAGTGGTTGATCGATAAAACTGACAAAGTTGTTGAACGAGAAAATGTGGGCATAAATTCATCTTATTTCATAGCAGATTTGCTTCATACTTTTTATAAGCTCTACACACTACCCAAAACGAAAGAAAATAACAGGCAGACGTTTTATATTAAAGTTGTGTAGAATTTTTTGGTGAAAAAAACGACATAGATATTTTTATATACTAGTTTTCTTTTTTCTTTTTTTCTTTCTCTCAAGAAGACAAGACTAAAAAAGAAAGAGAAAAGTAGAAGTGAGCGGATAAGACAACGGAAAAAATAAAGTGAAAAGAGGAGGGAGGGGTAGAGGATAAAAGGGAGCTGCAGTAGTACTGATGATGGTTAGAGCAAAGAACAAGAAGGGGAATAAAATAAGGCAATTCTCTTTATATATACTTTACATCCATCCACACACACACACCACTACACTCTTTACACACTTTGCACACAAGAGAAACATTTTTTGATCTGTACAATTTACTTTGTCAAGTTTGATAAGTGAGTTGTGGTGATGTGAGTCTTGTCTTGTTGTGTGTGCTCCAACTTCTTATTCTACTTTTTTCCCCTTTTTCCACATATATAACAATACATAATAGTATATATCAACTTATTCATCATTATCATACTGCACTGCAATACATTATAACAACTTATATTGCTACTTATGGAAGCATTTTATTATAAAATATATACCAAACACCAAGAAACTTTTTTCTTTTCTTTTAATGCTAACCAAACACTACAAACTAGAAAGAGAGACATACAGAACACCATATTCCATCACCACTGCTGCCGACAAAAAATATTATGCATGCATTCTCTCACTCACTCCAACAGTTTCTTACATTCCTGCAAACCCAAAGATGCGTTTTTCTTTTTTCTATTTTTCTTACAACTTCCTTATTTCTTCTTTTTTTACAAGCAAAAATTCGACTTTACTTGTGTATATGTTTAAAAAATGGTACATTGGAATAAATGGTTGTGTGCAGTGTGCGTTACACTTTTTACTGCTGCTGTAAAGCACTAGAAAATCTCTACTAAAGCAAGTTAAGTAATACAAATACAAGACAAAAGGGACTTGTTTTTTTCTTGCTTTCATTTTTACGAGAACAATTTGAACAAAAGAATTTTTACGCATTTCATTTCCTTAATATTATTTGATATTGTGTGTGCATAACGAATATGTGATATGTATTTATAAATAGACATATTGAATATTTTTATACATATAATTTAGTTGAATGCACACACACATAAGGAAGCATGGCAAAGTCATAAAAATAAATCCAGCAGAAGCAGATGAGATGGCTTGGGATGTGCGTAACTTGTTTCCTTTCAGAGTGGCACGAGCGGAATGAAAAACGATATGTAATAAAAACTCTTAAAGTTATTTTTCTTTAAAAGTCGATATGGATTAAAATGTATCCGTATACTTTACTTGCATATACTTAATCATTGGCTCTTTCTTATACCGGGAAAAAACCAATCTATGTGCCACACTAGACTAGCTCTAATTTTTTCAGTATAAACAAAATAACAATATCAAGAAAGAAAGCAAGCATTAAGATTTCTCCTTTTCAAGTATTAAAGATAAGTACATATCATCACATTTTAGACAATCAAAGACATGCGATACGAAAATATGATATGAATATTGGTAAAAACTTTCTTGTTATTTGCCTGTAAAAAGATTGAGAGATGGTCGAGTCAGCACATTTCACCGAGAATTATGTTTAATGCTACTGTATCTTCACATACATGTTTTATTTCATGCGTTTTTGGTATGTTGGAAGAATAGGATGATTTTTTAGAAAAGACAAGGGCATTGCACTCTCCATTCAATTGTGTACATCTTAACCAGCCTACATGCATATACTCTTTTCTCTTTCTTTCATCATCCTTTATCTCTCGTCATATCATATTATATCCTCTTCTCCTCTCATCACGCAACATAGAACATCCAATCCATAGTCAGAAAAAATGAGAGAGAGAATGAGGATCAAAGTCATACAAGAGAAGAAACATCAGCAATAGTTTTTTTGTTTTTAGTATCCAGTGCTGATTTTTCTTCTGTGCTATGCATTTATTGCCCTGTTATCTTTTCAAAAAAAAAACATTCGACAAGAACTACAGGAGCTTGAGAGTTGCATAGAAAAAACAAGCGAAAGGAAAATCAGACGCTGCTTAACTTGATGGAGGGAATAAAAAAAACAAGGCGCCAGCTTTCTTCCTTTCACTTTGCCTCTCTTCATTTTTTTCTTGGTTGTGGTGCCTCACTACTCACTCACCATCTATTTTTTACTCTTGTGCATCGTCAGATCATCGTCATCATTATCATCCCAACGTACATATCATATCCCTCTATACTTTGTTGTTCTTCTATTATTTCTCCCACCCGGTTTGCCTTTTGTTGTTCTGTCTGACTGACTGGAGCCGACGATGAAGAAAAAAAGATGAAGCGATGCATGTCAAAAGAAAAATCGAACGAGGAGAGGATGAAAGCGATATAGGATTTACTGTTACTCCTCTTTACAAACTCACCGATTCTAACTGACATATCATCGTCATCATCGCAATAGCTATGTTTTCTCCAACAGCCTTATAGTATATACAACCATTCATTGTCAGCAGCAGCCGAACAGCGTCAGCGTTCTTTCCTCGTAGAAAGCTTCTTATTAACAAACTATCATCGTCTTAAGAAACCATCAATTTTTATAGCTTTATTCTTTCTTTCCATCCTCCTATCTATGTCCAAAAATAAAAAAGCCGAAGGAGACCCACTGCTGTGTTCTTGTCAACGACACCGTGAAAAACGTTGGATGACAGCAGAGCGAGTAGGCTGTCTTGAAAAAAACTTTTACCCGGTTTTCTTGGAATGGAACTATGTGTGTGTGCGCGGCGGCATGTGTGGTAGTGATGATGATGACCTCATAAGATAATTTTTGCCAGAAAAGGGGAGAGAGTTAAGAAAAAAATGCATATTTATCAACAACAGCAACAAAATATTATACTGCTCTCATCACCACACCAGATCAGTACTTTCCCTATGTGTTTTTATGTCTTCTTTTTGTTTGGAGTATGGCACCATCATCGCTACTTTTCACGCTTCACAGAATACTTGCCTACTTTATGACGCCATGACTCTCATGACTATGACACTACACAGTGCTATATACATGCATATGTATACATTATGTGCAAATGTAAATGTAAACTATATAAACTAAATTTATATTGTTTCTTCCGAAACATACATAAATATTATACAAGTGTACGACTTTCTTTTTGAGAGTTGAAGAAAGGCAGTAAAATTGACTGGAGGCCAAGAAAAAAAACTCTCCAACGTTTTTTTTTATCCTCTTTGCTTGCTCATCCTCAACTCAGCCAACTCATCATAAGTCAGCTACAGCTATGTACAACGGCTATTTATACAAACAAAACTAAAATAGCTGTATTTGTATTCAGTTGAATGCATACCAGAAAAATAATCATCATCATCATCCCAGCAGCAATAGCAGAACTACAAGCGGATGTTGTTGTATCTGCTTCCTTTCACTCTTTCAAAACTCTCAAAGCAGAAAAAGAGAAAAGGAGGAAGCAAAAGCTGCATCCAAGAAAATAGCTGAATGGTTTTACACAATATGTTAAGCAAGAGAAAATTTCCAAGAGAAAAAGAAACCAACCAACCGATTCTTCACTACACTTTTTTTTACTAGCGACACGGTACACAGTCCAAAAATACTCGTGCCAAACCCATAACTCATAAACTAAAATACGATACGGCTACAAAAACAGGCTCAGCAGAAACAGACCCTAGCGCAAACACAACATTTTACACTTTTCTCCAACTTTCTCTTGGGAACGAGAAAAAATGCTTTTCGTTTTAAATGGAACAACATTCATATTTTTTTATTCTTTCTTTCATATGCTCATACATATGCATTGCATATTATCACACTTAAAAATAAACTTATAAATATTTTTGCAAGTCTTTTTTCACTTGTCATTGTCACCTGCTAAAAATGCTTTCGTCACGTCATGTCAAACTTGTATCCATGTCATGATTACTGTTTTACTCGATTTGCACCTTTTCACACTTTCTAGTTTAGTATTCTTGCATTGTTACACGTATACACAATAATACATAGAAGAATGTAGAACGCCCGTGTAAACATTTTGTTACAAAAAAGTGAAACCTCGTCGGAACGGCAGCAAATGTAGCAGTTATCATTATTTCTTCATTCGCATCTAAAGTTCATTGTAAACTTTTTGTGCATATTTGTATGGCAGCTATACTTATGAAGCTGTTTTATTTCTTCCATTTTAACTTTCCGCGCAAAACCTGAAAACTAAACAGAAAACTATGGCTATAATGCTATTGTGGCAAAAACAACTAGGAAACTTGAAAGTATCGCACTATGCGAGTTTTGTTGTTGTATGTGTGAGCTGAGGAGAGAAAGTGCTGTCGGCTAATCATAATCATGATCGTCACTATCATCATAATACCAATGTAATGATACCGTAGATGTGTGGCAATAGCTTACTACCGCTATACAACTGAAAACTCACATTTGTTTTTGCTGTGAAATAGTTATAGTAAGAGTTGAAGTATAATAATAGAGGAAACTCTGTCAAAAACTGGAACAGAGAGAAAAATAGTCATGTAGAGATGACATGTACGTACGATATATACCTACTTAAAATGTATCTAGGTGGTATGGTACTTAGCTAGCAGCATAGCATAAATATAAATGTATCCTTTATGACTTCTCTTCGTCTTTCTCAGAAACACATTCTAATGATCTAGCAAAACAGACTGTGTGCATGTGAAAGTTAAGAGGGTGTGGGGAAAAGAGAAAACATCTAAAACAACTTGCTTCACCACTTGAGTTGCTAGATTACCTTTACAAAACACCATAGTTTGCTCAAAGAGAGAAAGTAGAGTAGACATAAACACATTTTGCACAATTTTCTACTATAGCAAAAAAAATTGAGACTACAGACTAGAAACATAGGTAGATATACTATCCCCACGCATGCCCCCATACCACCGAAAATAGGAATGTCGAGCAAACGCCTCACACAGAGAGACGCAGTTTATTAAAAAGTTTTTGTCGTGACAGTGATTAAATGATTTTGAGGGAAATGGCACGACTCCGGAGACTACGACCATTTACTCCCGTGTCAAAATCATGCGAGAAGAGTAGAGTGTAAGTGTAGCAGTATGACGGTGTAGCCGCCTTAGTGAGCGGTTGGTGATGATGATCATCAAGAAGAACTGTTTTGGAGGAGAAAGTAAAATCGGTAGAAGTAAAAAAACGACAAGTTCGCTTTCTCTGTCGTAGTAATCGTAACAGTCATCATTACAGCCCAACTGCTACTTCTACGTCACCATTATCGTCGTATGACATTTGCTCACAATCAACAAAGCTAAACCAACCAGAAAAAATGCTTAAAAATTGTGTTTAAAGTTGAAAGTGTATACTGAGCGTGTATACATCCGCAAATGTATATGTTTGGCAACACAACACAACCAAACCAAGCCAGGTACACTGAGAAATTATGATGTTGATGAAATGAAGATTGTCATAGTCATCATCATAACATGCATGAGATATGCTGTGGTATATTTACTGGAAAATCATTATGTGACCAAATAATGTATTTTTCTTCACTCAAAACTGCTCTCTATTTTTTCATGGTTTACCTCACAAGTCGAAAAAAAGTATCTCTCATTTTTACTTCGCCGGAGGAGGAGAATATGATCAAAACAAAAAAAAATGTGTGACAACTCCCAAGTTTTCTTCTTCCTTTTTCCTCCGTCCATCCGTCACTCTTTTTTCAACTCTACTAACTTTGCATAGCCACACATAAATAAAAAGTACCTAGCCACCCATATTAAAACTCTTTTCTTTTTGCTTGTCTTTCACAAACTCAACTTTTACTTCCTGCCTTCCCACTCTTTCTTGCTGGATGACAACACTGCTGTCAGGGGAAGTTTCAGAGCAAAAAGGAAGAGAAGAAAAGTTGCTGGTTCTTTTCACGGAAAAAATGCTGGAGGCGATGGCGATGAGAAACACATACAAGGCAAGTAGACAAGACAAGAGAGAAAGGCTGCCAAGTATGAAGAAAATTATGTATGATAGCCGTGCTCGCTTATATTTTTTATGCTTGTTGCTCACTTCTTTCTTCCGCATTATCCTTCCCTCTTGATTTAAAAAAACTTGCTGTCGTTTCCCTTTTGATCTACTTTTTCTTCATGTATTTTGCAATACCTTACGTAGTTTTTGTTGTTGTTGCCGTCGTAGTTGTAACAGCAGCTGTTGTTACGCAAGTAGAAAGGGGAAAAGTAGTATCCGGTAAAAGAGGACTAAGCGGGTGAAGAAAGTAAGTCAAGTCAACTAAACGTCAATCACTTCATCTCGGTTCAGCTGCCCATGCCATCTTAGTTAGCTGCCTTGCCTAGCATGCAGAAAACATCTGCCGTCTGGCCTGCCTATCTTTTATGGCCAGTTGGCAACGTAGGTATACTTTAATGTAGTGCAAGAAAAAGGGGCAAGACTGAGTCTGTAGACAGCCAAACTAGCTCACTTTTCCCTTGACTTGATCATCTCCTCATCCCACATATGTGTAAAAGCAGGCCAAATGGGCAATACAATCTGTAGTAAAAAAGTTGTCAGACGAGTAGAGTAATAAAGTCTCCTCCCCTACCTCCATTCCATCCACCACCAGTTCAAAGTACAAACTAAAACACAAGACGATGTAGAAAAGGCAATAAACTGCAAATAAAAAAGTAAAGTGTATCTTTTCACTATACTTTTCTCTGAGAAGATTCATTACTGTGCTATATGGTGCATTGATGATGGTGATGCAGAGTATGTTTTGACTTGACAAAATGATGGGATTATATGAACGACACGTTCCCTGCCTTGACTTGTCATCATCAAGGAAAAGTTGATCATGTGCAATATTACTAAATATATACAAATCCGGTGCACTGTCACATTAAAAAATGTCAAGTGTCATTTTTACTCATTTCCACTCTTCATAAATTTATCGTCGTTTGTATACTCAAGTTTTTCAAATGAACGAGTGACTGGTGAACTTTTAACTTTAAAACTAGTTGTTTGCATCATTAAATAGTCTGAGAAATTAGATTGAAACAGAACATGAAAAGTAGACAAAGTATGCAAAAAATGCTTATTAGGATGTCGCGACTCAAGCCAAGGCACCACTGACTGTTAATTACGTTTCATCTATCTAAAGCAAATAATATCATCAGGCTCTGCAATTTTTACTACACAGTAATTTGAAAAAAGTTGACAAAGCATGTATCTCGAATTATATAACTTAGTTTTAAAGCAAAAAATAACAGCGCATCTTTCTCCCTGAATAAAATGAAAAGTTCACAAAATGACTAATGATGATTAATTTACTACGGATATTTTTGAAGAAGGAAGAAACTTTTTCTCTGCTATTCATTCATTTTATCTTTTCTTGATTTTCGTTGAATTTCCAACTTTTCATATTTGCTTCATACATTTCATAGTAGCTTATTATTAAAAAAGAAGATATGAAAAATCTCATTTATCATTTTCCTGACTCTGAAGCATATTCAATTTCTCTACGTGCTCATGACAGAAAAAAAATCAAATTTCTCCTCATTCCATTTTTGGTTGACAGATAATGAGGTGTTGGGAATTGTTGTGATGATGATGACGACGATGACTAAGATAAGATCGGAGATAAGCAACTTGACTATAGTGCGTAAGTGATGATGATCATCATTCATGACTATGACCATATTCAAATAAGCCCAACCCAAAAGGTTTAGTGGTAGCACACACGCAAAATCACACTAAAAATTCATTTACTTTTTGACAGATAAGGCAGCAACAGTGGCTCTTTCTCTCAAATTTCCTTTCCTCAGTCAACAACATCACAAAAAAAATCAAAAATCAGCTCCCCAAGGCTTTTCTTCCAAAATTGTAATGAATGAGTTTTTTCTTCTTCCTTTTCCTACTGGCTCTTGTGGCATAACTTTTTTTTGAAGTGAAGGGAGGGTTCCCTGGTTTGGTTTAGAACTGTTTTGTTTGAATAACATTCACTAGCTCGCTAACTCATTCTAATAATATTTTCCCTTTTAAAAAAATCTGAAAATATCGAAAAGAAAATATTAGAAACGCAATATTCATAATGGAAATTAGAGTGCATGTCGAATTTATATGCTTAGAACTAGATGGTCCCCCTTCTTCGCGTCCTCGTCACCATTTATCATTTGATCATCATATTTCCTCACTATTTCTACTTCCCCTTCCCTCCATTTCCCTCTCAACTCATTTCATTTATTCTTCTTTGTGGATTGGAATAAAAAATCAAAATCATCATCATCATCATCACCGTCCTCCTCACTACTAAAAGTAAGCAGTCAGCGAGGCGAGCCAAACCAAAGAGAAAATTGCACCACCGCCCAAAAAAAATTTACTCTGAAAAAGCACACACTGCATACATACATTTATGATGATAGAGCTATGCACTTTCTCTACTACCCACTTTCTAACTTGACATAACTTTTCCTCTGTGCAGTTGATACAGAGTTAAAAATACAAAAAAGCCTTATATGCGTATGTACAAGCCGTCCTCGTTCTTTTCGTCCTCATAAAAGTGATTAGCATTCCATTCCATTCCACGAGTCGCCGCGCAGGACAAAAATACTTTTACTCTTCTTTGTGTGTGCATTCGCAAACATATACACTGTAATACCACACAAAGTGCATATAAGATCCTAAGCTTGTACTCTTATTTTCTTTCTTTTTCTTTAGATTGGTGCATTACTCTAATATTTTTGTACATAAAAATGTTCTCGAAAGGAAGGCGAGAGAGGAAGTCAACTAGTCTCCAAGAAAAGCAAACGACTTGTTTCCTTTTCTCCTTCTCAGCACTTCGTTCGTTCGTGTAGCCCAAGTCAAGTCAGTAGACATCTTTTTCCATCTACCATACTTAAAGCTTCTTTTACATTGTACGCCTTTAGGCGAGCAAGAAAAAAAATGTTAGAGAAAATGCTTTCATAACACAACATGCATAGCTTGTCTTTCCATTTCTTATCATCATCTTAAGGGAAAAAAAGGAAAAGGTCATCGCATAGTAATACGTTATTATTATCAAAGTGTATACACTGCTGCACATAAAGTAAACACGAAAACAATGGAGATATTTTTAGAATTTTATTTGCTATTTACTAAAAGCGATATTCACTTAAGTCAATATATGTTTGAATACTACTAGTTTCAAGGTACAAAAGTTATACAGGACATGATATTTAAATGCATTCGTATTTCGTACAACGTAACGTTTTAAGGGCGCTGCAAATTACGGTTATTCCTGAT
>JAQFZG010000567.1:0-30445 GCA_034695465.1 Entomobrya nicoleti
GGTTGGGCCCTTTGGGCGTTTTAGGTCATCTCGAGTCGACGCGTGGTCATCTAAAAATGCCTCCTTTTCCAACATATACAATATATACTAATCATTATCAACTACGAACTATCTACTTTGTAATTACGGAAAAAGCGCATGTGGCCATCCTTCAAGGATAATTCATACACAAAATGATGTCAGGGGTTAATTTGTACAAATATTTATATTAACAAATATACAAACCATAATAAAATAGGCAAAGATTTCAGTTCAAGTATTAAATTGATTTTATTTTGTATTGCATAATTATCAAAAATGTTGATATTCGTACAGATTTTGTTAAATTACAGATTACTTAAGGTATTCAGTGACGTCAAGTTAACTTTTATACTTTTAAAAAATACACGGTACTATACAAGCATAAAAAAGTATACTAAACAATTCGCATATATAAAATAAATCTTGGAAAATTTAACCCCGCTTCAATATCATTCAAATGAATAACTTTCTTAAGTAGTTTATTTATTACTTTAGAACATATTAACAAAGTGATTTATCCGCAACAAGATTTTGCCCAGTTCAGTTACAGAAGAAAACTTGATTGAAATACAATTTTAAATAAAAGCGTTTATTGGTGAGAAATTTTCATACAAATTGAACGGCAGATAGGTTTTAATATAAATCCAATTTTCACGGTACGTCGTTTTAAGCAAACAAGTTCAATCAAACAAAATAATTTTTAATATCTAATGATAACTTTACTAACTATTTTAATTTGTATATTATTTTTCCACTTACCAATGATTGAAACTCACACATATTCAATCAATATACATTTTAAGAAGAACTATTTTAAATTCATATAGTTTATTTTACTCCAAGCTATGCTTCGAATAGTTTAAATCATTAGAAAAACAAGTCCAATGTACACATACTTTAACTAGATTTTTGCATTATTAAAAAAGTATATCAAGTTCTTCCCCGTTAAAATATATCTAGTATTTAACGGATTGTACCATAACACAATGTTCACTCTATAAAATTTTAGCCATCAAAACTTTTTTTTTGGTAGTGACAAAAAAACTGATTATAGAATACACAGTTTCGTAAAAGTCGTTCGGTAAATATTTTATGCAATTACGATGATACACAATAAACACTTATTGGGAAATCGGTTGTCGGTTTATTTCAGTATTGCTTTGTATTTGTTTAATCTGAGAATTCAAGAAATTTTTGCAGTACCATTTGAGACTGTTTATGATCGAAGGCGTTCTGAGTATATTCAGCCGACCATAACAAAGAAAGTTGATTTAAAACATGTAATATTTCCATGCAAATCGTGTTTTATCGTGATAACAAATTTCGGCGCAGTTGATATCAATCCAAAAGTCAACACACCAATTATTTTGAGGCGATTTTTGCCATTTTTTCTCAGTAGCTTTAAAACAGGCTATACTGTACCACGTTTTGTTAATGAAATAGAGAATCATCCTGACGCCCGAATTAGACCTTTAAGCATAATAGGAGACTGTTGGTCTAAATTTCTTGTTATAACTACAAGAACTATTTGTATTACAATAAACTGAACCTCTCTAAGTGTCCAAATTCGTCCATGGACCTTCATCCAGCAAATATATCTTTTTCCTCCAAGTTCTACTGAGCTAATTCCAAATTTGTTGTCACGAGTTTGGGAATCATATGATAGTAGGTACATTTTTCCCTCGGATTTTACTTTGTACGTACTAGATTCCAATGTTTCGACTTTAACTGGTACAACTAGATACATTAAACCTTTTCAAAAACAATTGAAGCAAAACTGCAGATATCATTACAAACCATCAGAAACTATTGTAATACAAAACATAGAATTATTAATCAATGGAAAGGAACTTTTCGATGTTTATCTTCCCTGTGGAATTATTGCAAAGCTACAAATAAGTGCAAATTTAAAGGTAGTCAGCTATCTTGACTTGTACATTAAAGTGAACCAAGTATTGTTTCAAATGGAGAACATATCTGACTGGGGAATACATTGGAGTATGAAGGAACAAGACTGTGGTGAGGGTTTGGGTTTTATCACAAAGTGGTTAGAACTTGAAATACAAGTGCTTTTAGCCTGTTTTTTCCATCTTCATACCTGGAGAATTGTTCTTGGGAAAAACTTTAAAATTACTCATAGAGTTCCGACTTCAAATACACACCTAAAATACTTCATGGGCTACGAGGTGGATAGCTTGGATTTCTCAGTTGAATATCCGCCTGACCAAATAAGATTTATTGGTTGTGGAGACACATTCACAAGTAAAAAGCTTCTACACCAAACTTTGCTTGAAAGCTTTGATACGAATTGTTGGATGGCAATAACGATGATTTGTTTGATCATTCTTCCACTCACCTGGAGTTTACTATCAAACGCTAAGAAATCGTTCCTTGGCCTCGATTTTAAACTGGCAGTTGTGATGGTAGGATCTGTTTACAAAAACTTAGTGGAGCAATCGACCCCATATTCGGAGAAAGTCTTGCGGTTTTTACATTTGAAAATATTGGCAACTTGTGTTTCCTTGTGCTTGTTGGTATTAAGCAATGCATATAAAAATTATAACATGTATGATCTAATTGCACCCAAACCGTTTAGACCGTTTGAGTATTTTCAACAACTACTTGATTCAAACTACTCAATATTTTCTGAACCGGTTACAATTTATGTATCCCGAACATGTTGTGTCAATGAATCCGTTTTCAAAAGATGCGAGAAAGCTGGACTTGTTGACGCACATTCCATACTTCACCATGTAATTAATTTTGGAACAAGAAAACCAAATGAAGATTTAAATGTACACTCTTATTTGACAGATTTTAAAACACATTTTGAGGTAAAAGGTCAAACTTTACCAAAGCAAATTTCTTATATATATAATAATTCTACTTTATGGATGTCCAAAGTGTTTTCACAGGCAAAGATGAATTTTGATAAAGAGTTTGATAGGAGTTTCATAGTTTTTGATTTCGACTCTGATGAAGCAGTAGAATTGTTGGCGAAATGTGACAAGGTAGCTTTTCTTGTGCCTTTTACAAGAATGATTGATATGGAAGGTATTTTGTTAAATCGAGATGTACCAAAGCTATCTGTAGGAAAAGAGGTGCTTTTAGAGAGAAGGCTAGGGTTTTACTTACAAGGCTGGATTCCGTCTTTTATACAAGTGCGAATTAGGGGACTTCAAAGTTCCGGAATATTTGAGTGGTGGAATAAGCTAGTTGCGGTTCATGTGGTCAAAACACATGTAAACTCTAAAAGATTTCAGAAAAATAATGCTATAAAACAAAACCAAAAGAGTGAAGTTGGTTTCCAAATGCTTGGAATGTCACAAAAGGAGAGATCTGAACACTTGATTGAATTAGTAGCGGCTTTGCTATTAGGTTGTTTTGCTGCTTTTATTTGCTGCATACTGGAAATATTTAGCAAACTTATACTCTTTTTAGTTCAGCTTTATACCTTTTTTTCAAACGGTTTTCATAAAACTCTAAACATTTAACTATATGGAGTTACAGAGATACGTATGGTTCAACTTTTAATTTAAGAGATAGTTTTGCATTTGTAGGATTTTTTATATAGATAAATATTTAATGGCATCAGTTACTGTCATATTCAACAACTTTCGACAACTTTCCTTATTCCTAGTTTTTACAAAACCCTGTAACGTGTGTCATGGAAACAGATGGATTGTTTGAATTCGTCATACAGAAACTTTTAATTATGAAATAGCAGATTTTGTCACTTTAATAATTGTTTTTGACGCAATTTTTTGATCTATGGCATTGTAAAATGTGTAATTTCAAAACTATTAATTTATTACAAGGCCTATATGAACATTGGTTTTGATGATATTTGGTATCATAAAATTGTATTATATTATAAGGCTACAGATTTCTCATTACATAGACATCAGTTTGAGGGCTCAGGTTGCCCTATAAAACCCCTGATGTAGAACTAGGCAAATACATTACGTTAAAATTCATTACATCCAAATATTGAAGGAACATCCCTCAATTTCTACTCTTGAGATGAATCTAGTTTTAATTTAAAATAAAAATTATAAGTTTATGATTCACTGCAAGCTAGAATGACAGTAAATAAAGTAAACCCTGGACAACACATAATGCCTACTTTTCATGTTATTAGAACAGATAAACACTTTAAAAACAAGTTACGGAATTCTATAAGTAATTTTACCAATCTTGTTCCACGCCACTAAGAGAAAATAATTAAAGATCTTGTTAAGAATTGCTCAAGTACAGTTTATAATGAAACGTTTGATAGTAGTATTGATATCCCACTACAAAATCCTAATCTGCTTCAATTAAAATCTTGAAAATCATACTCCGAAATTTTTAATACAATTCTTTTAAATTTATGACATTCATTATGTGACATTATGGGTTGAACATATTTTACAAAGAAAGAAAAATGATAAAATTGAATTCTGTTTAAATGCTATTGTTGCACTTGAACTTTTTGTTGAACTTATCTAACGCTGAACACCAATTGCTGAGTAAATAAGTACCAATAAAGTTAATAAATATTAGAAATGGAAGTAAATATATGGTTTGTTTTTAGCATAGCTGTTCAATGGCTGAAAATATATAGATCCTATACAATGGCTGAAGAAACTATTGATGAATTCTGTAGTAAAAAGAGTCCAGGTCCCTTTAAGCCACAAGCCGTTGATTTAAAACGTTTCAATTCAAATAATAGTTTAATTTTAAATATTCCTAAAAAGCTTGACGTTGTGGACTGAGCTGTTGAAAAATACTATCTTGAGTGTTTTCCTACTTTATGTTCTTTTTGTGAGCACTCAAAGTAAATGTTCTTATTTTAGAGATGTTTTATACAATGGTCTGATGAAAAGTTATACATCTTTACAACTCAGCATTTTGAAAGCATGTTTTTCTGCAACAAAAAGTATAAAAAGACTCGATAAAAGGGAAAATCAATATTTATATATGTAAAATGTTCTGAATAAACACACCAATGACAAGTACTGGACGATTGAAAAATAGTGTACTTTCGCGCTTTGAAAATTTTAAAATGCTTTTGCTGTGTAATTAACAAGGCTTTGATAACAATAAACAATAAACATATTCTACTAAAGCTTATACACAAATACTGAAATTTAAGCTGGATCTCTTACTTACTTACTACTCTAACTTTTACTTAAACTGGTACTTTAAATTGTCTATTTAACAGACAAATAAACTGGATAACCATATCGACAATGAAGTCGTTGTATTGAACGAGGTATACATTTTTCTTATAAATTGACATCAAACTTTTTCGTCATATTTGCTCGAACCACTGGCCAAATATATATCTTCACGATATTTGATTTGCACAACCTTAAACCAGAATAAAATAGCATTACAATTAATCAATTTGTGACTATCTATTGAGTCCTTAAATCTCAGAATTTTCCAATTTAAAAGTTATCTAACAATGTATCAAGCACTAAAAATTATTGTATTATTCTTGCAAGTTTTTACATGTTCACTTTTTAAATTAAAGCCTTTAAGCCTAGAAGACTTGAAAAGAGAATATTTTGCACAATTTCCATCACCAGACGATGTAGACTTGATAGTTACAACGTTACCCTGTTCTGCATGTCTTATTGTGGTAACTTGTTTTAGTAATCTAAACATTAGAACAATAACGTATGTACCTATTTTAGTAAGACGAGTTGTACCAGTAATGGTAAAGACAATTTACACTCATAATTATAAACTTGGATACACTAACCCTGCCATAGCAAGAAAACTAGGTAAAGGAGAACACATTCCGACCTTGAATTGTTCGTCAGTGTTTATTACAACTACAAAGTCAGACATATGTATTTCATTAAACGTAACTTATTTCAGCAATCATATTCGAAGTTGGAACTTCATTCAAAACATTTATCTCATGCCACATTTTACTAAGGACTTGCTTCCTGCTTGGTGGGAACGCCCATCATATATATCTCAAGGCAAGTACATACAACCAAGTTATCTGTCATTGTACGTATTACAACCAAACGTCTCCATTTATTTTTGGAGAGAATGTTATTCATTTTATAAGACAAAGCTAACACGTTTATGTACAGCTGATAATTTAGTTCAAGAGACGATCATAGTATTAAATTACGGGAATTTAAACAAGAGAGAAATAATGCATGTGTATCCACCATGTGGACTCAATGTAACTCTGGAAATACCAGAAATGTTAAGAAGTTATGAATTTTACAAACTTATTAATAAAATCGACAAGGAATTGTCAAAGCTTCAAAATATAACTGCTTGGGTAATAAGGTACAACCAAGGGCATTACAATACATTGCTTTGTGAAACGCATGCTACTTACTTTAAATTACTTCGACTATCTCCAGAACAGATTTTAAATTGTGTTTCAATAGGAATAATATGGAAAGACATAGTCAATTCCAATTTTGAATTGCAATTTGTTCCTGAGAACGAAAAATGGAATATTAAAGTTGATTTCTTTGCAGGATATAATTTAGATAGCGTATACTTCTCAATGGACTACTGCCCCGAACAAGCGCGTTTCATTGCTTGTGGCGACACCTACACTGACAAAAAACTCTTTCATCAAATATTGCTCTCTAGTTTTGACACAAATTTGTGGATAAGTATAATCGTATTTATGTTAATTTTGATTCCATTCGTTTGGAACTTAGTCCATTATAACGCTTCGGATAATTCCTGGGAATTGTTCGCAAATAGTTTCCTTAAAGTGTTTGAAGCCTTGTTTAAAAATCTGGTAGAGCAGTCTACTCCATTTTCAGATAAAATGTTGGGAGCTTTCAGTGGAAAACTAATTGTACTTGGCGCCCTCTTGTGCGCACTTGTTCTAAGTAATGGGTACAAAAACGATAACATATTTGAACTGATTAGACCTAGGGCATTTCGTCCATTCGAGCAACTTGGTCAACTGATTCAGTCAAATTATTCAATATTTTCAATGCCATATTACGTTTCCATTGGAGAGGAATGTGCAGTTAATAAGGTTGCATTTTGGAAATGTGTTCGAGCTGGATTCGAAAACGAGCATGTTGTGCACTACAGAAACTTTGGGAATCAGTCAAGCAGAACTTTGCTGTATATTAGGTCATATGTGGAATCACGCATCCAATTTTTTGGTGAAACTGATTTAATCAATGTTTACAATCATTCGAAGCTCTGGATTCCACCTGTTTTGGCAGCAGCTCAACAGTTATTTAAGATATACAGTTCCGCAAAGTATCGGAACTTTTACTTTAACGATGATAGTTTAGCATCCATTAAAACACTTGCGGGCTGCAATAACACAGCATTCGTAGCAAAAACTACAAAAATATTGGAATTAGAAAGAGTTTTAAGAAAAAATGGCATTTTGAAATTATCTGTTGGAAAAGAAATACTTTCAGAACGAAAGTTAGGATTTTACTTTAGAGGATGGATTCCTTATTTCATACAACAGCGGATTAGATCTGTTCAGACTTCTGGAATTTTAGAATGGTGGAATAAGATGGCTTTGGTACAATCTTCATCAAAGAACTACAACAATGGCATAAACAATTCAAAAGACGAGGAGAAAATAGAATTAAAAATTAACCAGAAAAAGCGGCAAGAACAATCACGACATTTGATTGAGGTGGTTTTTGCATTAATGAAAGGTTTTCTGGTTGCTTTTATCTGTTGGTTGGTAGAATTACTAAGCTACGCGATAAAGAAATATTTTTTCGAGGTATGAGTTTTTACATGCAAAATAAAATGCAAATTTACAAAATATTTATAAATTTATTATTACTATCATAATATAGAAACAACGTATATTTTTGAAGCCATGACGAATTCCACCTTTCGAAGCTCATCCATGTTATTTAAAGTAGAAACGAATTTTAACACAACGTTGGATCATAGTCTCTGATGATTGGTTTACGTAAAAATTCACAAAGTCACAGAGATAGTAAAAATATGGCTTATAAATGTAAAACTTTATTTATATATTAACAAATCTTATTGCTTGATTGTGCTTGTTATGTGTCAAATAGAATTTGGCTTTCAAGTAGTCCTACAAACTGTAATAATTGCTTTAAATCTTTGATATAAATTAATTGAAAATAAAAATTGATAATGGCCTTTTATCATTTTTTTCTTTCTAAGGACATGAAATGACAATTAATTCTGAAAAGGTATCTTTTGTTCGAACGAGCTAAAATCATAACTTGCCCTATGACTGTCTGAATGAGTAGTTTTCGTTATTCTGAACTAGAATTTTCATTTCGGAACTTTGTAAAGACAAAACGACATTTAAGATTAATTTAGGCATCGAATACAAAAGCACAAAAGTTTTGCATTCCTGACTAGAATCTGAACCGAACCAACTAAAAAAATCATAGTTAAATCCACAATGTACAAAGCAATTATAAATGTTCTGATGCTTTCACACCAATTTGTTTGTAATTCTATATTATTGAAACCTTTAACAGCAAATGACATTAAAGAAGAATATATTACACAAGTTCCAACACTAAACGATGTTGACTTAGGTCTAGTGACGTTACCTTGTTCTTCATGTTTTGTAACAGTTACTTGTTTTGATAGTGTAAGTATAAAAACCGTAGAATATACGCCTATTTTACTTCGGCAAGTTAAACCGGTAATGATAAAAACGTATTACGACGGAAACTACAAACTTGGATATACTGCTTCAGATATCGTAAAACAAATTCCTAGCAACCAAGATTTTCATATTAAAGACATTTCATCATTCAATTGTTCTTCAAAATTTTACACAAGTGATTCTTCGAACGTATGCTCTGTGGTTAACATAACTTTGATAAGTACTTACATTCGAAATGTAAACTTTTTTCAAAATATTTATCTAATTCCACCTCCAATTACGGAAACCCTTCCCAGTTTTTGGGCTCGTAGTAAAATTAAAACAATAAGTAAGTTTAAATACATTCAACCTTGCCATCTGTCATTGTATGTATTGCACCGAAATACCTCAGTGTCCTCATGGACAAAAAGCTATTTTTATTACGGTACAAATCTGTTGTACACGTGTAATATGGATAATTTTATTCAAAGTACGATCGTTATATTGAACTATGGATTCATTTCAAATCAAACAGGACCAATTCTGGTGTATGCACCTTGTGGAATCCACACAACATTGAAAATTAGAGAAAAATTGACCAGTTTTGACTACAATGAACTTTACATTAAAATCGATAATGAATTTTCAAAATTGCGCAATATATCTTCTTGGGTAATAGGGTACAAATATATGCACCACAGTCCAACCCACGTGTGTGCTGATGAAACTGGATATTTTTCATTGCTCCAACTTTCAACTGAAGATCTTTTAAATTGTCTTGCCATTCGAGTTATGTGGAAAGACGTAATAGGTTCAAACTTTGAAATGAAAGTCAGCGCTGAAAACACAATGTGGAATATTGCAATTTATTACTTTACAGGGTACGATTATGATAGCACATATATTTCAATAGATAATCGCCCCGATAATGTACGTTTTATTGCTTGCGGTGACACATTTACGAAAGACAAACTGTTTTACCAACTTTTACTAGCTGGTTTCGACTCTAATTGTTGGATTGCTGTCTTTGTGTTCATGGTAATTTTAATACCGACTAGTTTAACTTTAGTGCGGTATAATTTTAAAGACGAAGTTTTTGCAAACAGTTACTTTGCCAGTTTTGAAGCTGTACTCAAAAATATTTTGGAACAATCAAGTCCATATTCAGAAAAATTTGTACAAGGCATTAGGAAAAAATTTTTTGTGACTAGCGTTCTATTAAGTGCACTTGTTTTAAGTAATGCATACAAAAACGATAACTTGTACAGTCTGATTAAACCTAATGTATTTCGCCCATTTGAGAATTTTGATCAACTGATTGAATCAAATTATTCTATATTGTCGGAGCCATATGAAATAATTATTAGAGAACAATGTACTATCAATGAGATTGAATTCCAAAAATGTGTAAGTGCAGGTTTAATAGACGGACACCATGTGCGCTACGAAGATTTTAGTAACCCTTTATATAGTACCAAGTTATACATGGAATCATACATAGCGTCACGAGTAGATCAATTTGGGGAATATGGAAAGAAGTTGCCAAAGCGAATGAACACAATTTATAATCATTCCAAGCTCTGGATTTATCCTTTTTTGGAAGAACTCCAGTACTTATTTTTTAAAGACAGCCGTCAAAATTTTCGAAGCTTTAATTTGGATCGTGATTATTTAAAAACTGCAAAAAAGCTAGTAGAGTGTAACAATACAGCCTTCGTGGCACGGGATACAAGAATATTAGAGTTACAGAGAATATTAAAAAACGAAGGCATTCCCAAAATTTCTGTGGGAAAACAAGTGCTTTTGGAACAAAGATTAGGATTTTATTTCAGAGGATGGGTACCCATATTTATACAAACGCGTATTAGATCAGTACAGAATTCAGGCATATTAGATTGGTGGAATAAAATAGCTTCGCAACAAGTGTTAACGAACAAACAAGGAAAAAGTTCAAATAGTTCGAAAAACAAAAATTCTCTAGGTTTAAAGAGGAATCTTCGAAATCGACATCAAAATTCCCAACATTTAGTTGAGGTTGTGTTTGCATTGCTAAAAGGTTTTCTCGTAGCATTTATGGTTTGGTTGATAGAAACGGTACATTTCAACATAATAACTGTATTTAGATGGTAATAGTATAAGCGTTTAAAATGAGTTGCAGGGAATCATGTATTTGGTACAAATTTAAAAACTGACAAATTAAGATTCCACATTTGTTACAATGTAGCTTTATTCCTTTGCATATAAGATTAATGCAGTATAAAATTATCATACTTTCATAAGTAACACACATACTTTATACTTTACTTTAGTCATGCAATTTTACTTAAACCTACGAACACTCATATATGTCAAGACAAAATAAAAAATAGAACGTCAAGCGGGAATTTTTTGGTATTCAAACTTGTAGTTCTTAAAACTCCTCATTTTAAGTATTAATATAGTTGCTACACTTCATATCCTTCTTCATCATCGTCAACTTTTCCACTTATTCCAATAAGAGCAAACATATTTATATCAATAGTTTTATATTACCAACTTATTGAAATTTTTTATACATTTTTTTAATGCTTTAGCTCAGCAGCAATTTACAACTTGTTTTACTTTTTCAGCTTTCTGCGCATTAGTACTTTTTGTCTTCGGTTCACTGAAAATAATAGTGGCCTTCATTAAGAGGAATCTTAAAGTCTAATATTCAGTCGTTGTGAACGGGGTAAAATTTAAATTGAAAAGTCTTCAAGTCTTAATTTTGTATTTGGACAGTTTGTTTAACGACTACTTCAATAAATATATTAAAATTCGGGGGTTTGCCAATTGAGTTGGTTTAGGAGATCACTACTTAGTTACTAAGCAATTTACTACCTTGTTGACAGCAGATATCTTCAAAATCCAGTTAAACTATTTCTCCAAAAGCTTACATGTGTTTTATTGAAGTGGTAGTATAATGATAAAAGCTTAATACACATTATATTAAGCAGAAAATACATGCAAGTGTGCTATGATAAATATTTCAGTGTCGTCTGTAGTAGTCACTTTCTACTTTCTACTTTCAAAATCAATCAACTGTAAAATGACTACGGCTACTAATGAAAGTTTTGTTCCTCCCTGTGGTAATGATACTTACTATTTGGCTCACTTGAAATATATTCATTATCTCAAGTTTTAAATTCAAGATGTACCTTAAACAAATTTCAACAATTTGTCACTGCTGAACAATCCACCATTCTATTAAAACAGGTTTTTATTTGTAACTTATAAAAATATTAAAATCCTCCATATTCAATATTACTAACAAGAACTAAAATACAAATATTGAAATAAATTGTATAAGAACTAAGTAAAATATAAATTAAAAGACCAAGTGGTCTGCAAATCCAATTTTAGTTTTACGCATTTGTCCACGCTTAACCACGTGCCACTTCAAATGCCAGTTTAATCTGAGTTTTTATAACATATTTCTCGATACTACTAGCTCCTGCGATATAATAAAATTGTCATTGACTTAATCCTTCTGTGTCTTATTGTAAGCTGTTGTTCACATGACCTGTTTATTTGTGTTCGTAGAACAAACGGTCTTATTGAATTGATTTCATCATAACTTTGTGTAAACATTGATCAAAGGGCATAAAATTACAAAAATGGAAATCTATCTATGGTTTTATTTCCTTATCGCTGTGACCTTTTTCAGTCTGAGAATGCATCAAGCATTATCGAGGCATATGGACAACAATCATGAACACAAATATAATCCATTTTTTCAAATTACTGGAGCTAACCATGTAAATTTAAAGACGGTAATTTTCCCATGTCATTCTTGTTTCATAGCAATAACAAACTTTGATAATGTCAATGTCATCCCCAAGGAAAGTACGCCAATTATTTTAAGACGATTTGTGCCATTTTATGTCAATACATTTGGATCAGGTCTCTCTGCACCAAGAGTTAAAGAGAAACTCGAGAAAGATCATCATATACAAAGTTGGTCATCCATAGAAAAATGGGAATGTTGGTCGAAATTTCTAGTGACTATTCAGAACCACATTTGCATCACAATAAATTTAACTGCCTTTAGCAATGAGATTCGACCATGGAATCACATCCAGCAAATATTTTTGCTTCCACCAAAACTTGACGAGCAATTCCCAAATATATGGACACGCGCGTGGATATTGTCTGATGATAGATACATCCAAACAGCGGATTTTGCATTTTACGTGTTAAATTCAATTGTTGCAAATTTACCTGGAATTTCTTTACAAATTCAACGGTTACAAACTCAAGCACAGCTGAATTGTGAACGTTTCAACAAAGTATCTGAATTTGTAATTATTCAAAATATAGCTTTATTACAAAATAAAGTTGCTACAATCCATGTGCTTCCACCTTGTGGAATCAACGTTTCCTTCAAAGTTATTGCAAATATTCATTTACCAAATTATTATGATTTGCAAATGAACATAAATCAACAACTATTTCAAATGAACAATCTATCATATTGGGAAATAAGCCATACTGGAATGCTGAAAGTGAACCTTTATAAATGTGACGAGAATATAAATTCAAACCAAAATTTACTTAACTCTGAAATTCTAAAGCTTCTTAATTGCTTTTCGCTTGAATATATTTGGAAACTTATTCTCAAAAACAATTTTAAACCATTTTATATTTTTTCCACTTCGGCTACAAAAATCAAGTATTTTTTGAGTTACGAGCTGGATAGTTTAGACTTTTCAATTGAATATCCACCCGATCAAATTCGATTTGTAAGTTGTGGAGACACATTTACAACAAAAAAGACTCTACATCAGACTCTCCTTGAAAGCTTTGACAGAGATTGTTGGGTTGCATTAACAGCTATTTGTTTTGTCTGTGTTCCCTTCACTTGGAGTTTACTCACAAGAAGTAACACGCAGCCAAACTTTGACTTCAAATTAACTTTAGAGGTTTTAGGATCTGTTTATAAAAATTTAGTTGAGCAGTCAACACCATATCCAGAGAAGGTTTTGGGATGTTTGCATTTAAAAATATTGGCTACTTGTATCACATTGTGTTTATTAGTAATAAGCAATGCATATAAAAATGACAACATGTATGACCTAATTGCCCCGAAACAGTTTAAACCGTTTGAGTATTTTGAACAATTGATAAATTCAAACTACTCAATTTTTTCAGAACCGTACAAAATTGTGATTTCGCGAGCATGTATCTTTAATGAATCCGTTTTCAAAAACTGCAAGCGAGCCGGATTTTATGACTCGCATTTAGTAAATCATTATAAATTAATTTATCAATCTAAAAAGAGTATGGACGAAATTCTTTTGGTAAGTTCATATTTGTCAGGTTTCAAGACACTTTTTACAAAAAAGAATGAAAAATTACCTAATCGAATATCATATGTTTATAACAATTCTACTTTGGACATGTCTTTAATTTTTCAAAATGCAAAAAAATATTTTACTACAAATTTAAGCCATGAGAAGCTTTTGAGTTATCCTGATAACATTGAAGCAACAGTAGACCTTTTGGCGGAATGTAATAAGGTAGCCTTTCTTGTACAATTTACAAGATCAAATCAGATTGAACGTATTTTAAGAAGCCGAGGTGCATCAAAATTATCTGTAGACGAGAAGTGCTTTTGGAACGAAGATTGGGATTTTATCTTCGTGGGTGGATTCCACATTTCATAAAAATGCGTCTCAGAGGAATTCAAAGTTCAGGAATAATTGACTGGTGGAATAAACTAGTTTCGATTCATTTAGTTAACGTAAGAGTAAACTCTAAACGATCTCGTTATTCCAATGTCACCAAACCAAAAAAATTACATGAATTAAGTGCTCGAAATCAAGGCCAAGAAGAACGATCAGAATACTTTATTGATTTGGTTATGGCTATGCTATTGTGCTGTTTGGTTGCTTTTATCTCTTGCCTGCAAGAAATATTTTGGAGTTTTGTAGCTCGTGTCCTTCATCGCTTAACGTTTTAAAGTGAAAACTCCCTTATTTATTCATCTGTCAACAAGATAGTTTGCCTCTGCATAGTTTCTGAAAAAGGTAGAGTTAATACTACGTCAAAGTACATCGTTGTAGAGTGGCTTGAAATGTAATCAGCTGACTCAATATTCAGATATTCTAGCAACATATTTATGAATAGACCAGAGCTCTATATATATAGATAGAAACGAGCCTAATACAAAAAACCAACCGAAAGATTTTGATCCTGATGCTTTAATCGGGATATAATGTGTCACAAAAGCACTTGGTTATAAAATATCGTATCAAATGATTTTGTTTAATAATTTTTATAAGTTGATCTCTTGGCTGTCTTATTATATTAATATACTGTGTATTTATCCACATCTTTCTAAGATACCAGAATATTTGATCGGGTCCTTAGTTTTAATTTATTATTTTTGTAGTTTAGAAGCAGTCCAATAGCTAAGAAGGACTATTATTATTATACTTCATTAAAAACTAAGCCAGCATTGTAGTATTTAACTTAATCATACTTTACATCTATCAGTCTTAAAAATCTAAACTCTAATGCAAATATTTTTCAGTATCACTACATTCAATATAATATTATTTAAAACCTTTCAGCTTTACCGAACCTGGATATACGATTAATAAATTAATACTACTGTAAAATAATTTTATATAAGCAAACAGTCCTTTCTGAATTCAAGTATAATAAAATAAATATTTGACAGGCAATATATCAGTTGAATGATTCCTTCTGATTTAACATACATTTATTTTTTCAGCTATTAATTATTAAGTTTTGCGGACCTAAGAGTTCTTATTAAACCGTTGAGTATTTTATTTTGAATTTAGATGTTTTATACACCGTGATCGTTATTCGAAAAGCTTCTTAAGCACTTGGTAAAAGTAATTCTAAATTTTACTAGTGAATTCTTCATGGCAATTTTTTCATGAAAACGTACTCCTATTGTAACGGACATATGACATTGGTTAATGAAAAGCACTTAATACTAAATCCAGTAAACAAAAATTAGAAATGGAAGCATGTACGGGGTTTTGTACCAGCCTTGCTATTAGCTGGTTAGATTTAATTATTTTTGTAGCTTTTGCAACGGTTTCAGCTGCGCTTGGCTTTCAGCTACGAAATAAAGTAATTCGAAGTGCAACTATGTAATACGATATTGACAAGTTGCTTCACGGACACTTCTCCAGGAAATGGTATGCAAATTAAAAAATTTCTAAACGATGTTGGTGTTGACGACATCCTGTGTTCCAGGTGACGAGTTTGATTTAGTGTATATTGAAGCGTGTGACTGTGCTTGTGTTACGTGTAAAATGTTGCAAGAAATATGGACGTGACTGTTAAATAAAACACGTTGACTATTAGTTGAACAACGTGATTTACTGTGAACGATTTCCAGTAAAATATCAGCCTGATTATACGCATCACAAGGGAAGGCATGGGGAGGAGAATAACTAGGGACAGTAACGATATTCTACTGGTTTTTTAGAGCTAAGCCAGAAGAGGATTAGTGGTGCATTAAAATCATACTAAGAAAATCTAGTAAATTCGATCAGAATATTGATGAAAGTATTGGAATTTAAAAAAGTTTATTTTTTGATAGAAAAAAAAGGAAACGAGTATCTGCAAAAAAATCTAATTTGAGGTATAAAAATATCCCAATTCACATACGTTGATTACTTTTGATAAGCATCTATTATTATGAGAATGCGGAAATAAACTGATGTCATTTAATTTACATAAAGCTGACTGACAGAACATTCTCATACAACATCCACGCTTTTAAAATAAAATAAATGTACAATCGATTTTTAAGGTTCTTTTTACATCATTCTTATATAAATATACCCACACCATTGCATTTTGATGTGCAAAGCTAGAAGTGGAAATACCCAGTTTTGCTATTTGTTTTGCCTATCAAAACTGCAAATGTATTTTTTAATTGATTAAAAATAGTAAATGGCTTGGAATAATTCCCCTCGAAATAACAAAAAGGAATGCTTATGCTTAAAATACTTATTTTGATTAACCATTTTTAACTAATTTTACAGAAAAAATATTGAGACACATAGAAATGGGATCTTAAAACATCAACCTGATTTTACATCCTACTATTTATACAATGAAAGATACATGAACCTTATACAACTTTTGATACAAAATAAGACCCTAAATAACTTATTGTTTTTAAAACTTAAAACACAAACTTTTCAAAATTAAGCTGAACCAAGCAGCAGCATTGTCACAGCATTCTGAATTATATCTTCACAAACATGCAAGCCTAATTTAGAAGTGGCCATGCCGTACGGTCCGAGATTAAATCCAATAGTCTTGCAAGCACACAATACCTTACTATCCACTTTTCCCACAACAACTTTCTTCCAATATACTTTAAATATTTTGGAATTTCTGCATGGAAAATCTGCCAAAAATGTCAACATCAACGCTAGTCCAAAACAAATCATTGTGATAACCGGGGCCAGCATATACATAAGTATATTCATCAAGGTGTACATTTTCAACGTCATATACGCTCCAGATGAAGCTAAAAATATTCCAACGAAGATCAATAAAGTTAGAAACTCTATAACAATATTGTTTCCTAGGACTAAAAACACTTCCATTGTCCGAAAACGTTTGTAGCACTTTGAAAACTCATACCGATTTAGTCCGGAGAACGGAGATTTACTAAAATGGATTGTTTGGGAAAAGGTAACTATCCCATCCAGAAATATAAGTATTAGAAGCAATGCGGATAATATCACAGACTCAACATAACTCATAACGAACAGGTACAAGAAACAAGATAAAAACTTTGTTAATAAACTGTAGCTTGAAAATATTAACTGAACTGGCTCATATGGAATAGCAAATGGTAATAAGCCAATTCCAAGGGCAACAATGTAACATGATATTGACAATGAGTAGACGATAAGTTGCTTAATGGACGCTTCTCCGAGAAATGGTATGCGAATAACAAAATTTATAAATGAAGTTGAAAATGGTCTGTTTCTCCATTCTGTGATTTCCAGATGTCGACTTTGATTTAATGTATATTGAATTACATGATTGTGTGTTTGAACTGTGTAGAAGGCTGAAAGAAATATGAACATGTCAGTTAAATAAAATACGTTGACTATTATTTGATCGACATGATTTACTGTGAACGACTTCCAATGAAAAAATAGCCAAATATTACGCCATACAAGGGAAGGAATGAAAAGGATAATAATTAAGAATAATACTGAAATTCTAGCTGTTTTGTGAATTTTATTTTGATATGAGTTACTGGCAACTAGCTTTTGGGTTACAGTGTCAACTTCATAGGGCATTGGAAATGTTTTTTGAAATATGGAGAGCACTTGATACGCAGCTGAAGAAAGGAACATTTTTGAGCGAAAACAATTTAGGAGAGCAAAAATACTTTTAAAAAATGCGCCGCAAAATTATATGTACCAACAATACGTGGGGTTAGCTAGTATTTAGTATGTAGTTGTTGGAATAGTTATACAAAGTATTTGGACAGAAGGAAAGTTACAGAAGTTGTTAAAAAAATATTTTTGCGAATAGCTCAAAATAGACGAGTTTACTATCATAGACTTTTAATTTGGAGTTATAGATTTCAGTTTAATCATAGATTTACTGGTTTGATAAAAATATACATTATGAAAATAACTTAAATTAAACAAGTGAGATTAAATCATGTTTTTTTTGTAATTAACTTTCATAAAAATTTCTATTGGTTTTCAAAGCATTTATGATTACTTGTTTTGTTAAGAATACAGTTAAAATTGTATTTTTAATATCACAATTTCGAACTTTTCATGGATAAGTGACGACGTTGCACAAATAAACATCCGGGTTACTGAACGTTGCTAACTGGGTTATATAAAGCAAATACGAAAAAATAACAGCCAAATATTGCCAAGCAAATGTTTCAAAAGTTGTGTATTCGTGGATTGTGCTTGCATTTACTGTCATATTGTCAGCCTATTGGTATGAATAGTTTTATTTTTGAAAGTTGTCAAATTCCTGTTTTTATTATTTTACAACAATACATACAAGTAGTGACGTTATCAGATCTAAAGAAATAAAAAAGACGTTTGCATAAAAAATAGTTTCTAAATTTCTTTGAATTAAAGTGAGAATTCTTAATTGCAATAATTAGTAATTATTTCTGGCATAATTTCATCGTCGGTGGAATTCGGTGTTTGAGTTCAGAAAAATACGAGGCTGAAACCTCGCACAATTACACAACTTATATAGCCTTCATCATTATATAGCACCACCACCATCTACTCATATCAAAGCCATTGGTTATGACACATGACAACTATGTTTCAGTTGCAACATGACTGTATACAAGAAAAATTAAAATGTGATCAAGTAGAAAGGTATGAAACGTGTAAAACAATGAATTCTTTACGCAACTAAAACTTTTTTTGTAAACGTACAAATTTGTAATGGTGGAAAAAGATTGCTTTGGTACAAGTGTTAACAAATAACTACAAAAATGGTAAAGACAATTCAGAAAACGAGGAGAAAATAGAATTGAAAAATAATCAGAAAAAGCGGCAAGAACAATCACGACATTTGATTGAGGTTTTTTTGCATTAATGAAAGGTTTTCTGGCTGCGTTTATCTGTTGTTTGTTAGAATTACTGTGCTACGCAATAAAGAAATATTTTTTCGAGGTATGAGTTCTTACATGCAAAATAAAATGCACGTTTGCAGCAAATTTATGCATTACTAACATGCATGCATCAAATCACAAGGATTATTAGAAGGCTTCATTATCCCAATCTCCGATGCAACTGCAAGTCACCAAACACAGAACGACCAGATTATAAAAGTAAAAAATAAGACATTTTAATAAAACTTCAGACCTTCTTCCTGATCAGCGTTTGCATTTATGACAACGTGATTCAAGATACTGAAAAAACAGTTGTATTGAGCATAATCATGAAACTCAAACCAGAGTAAACTTTTCAGCAAATGTATTAGTATAGCTTTTATTGTTAGATTAACAATACTAAATGAATTGAAACATATTTTAAGAAATAAATACATAATGAAAATCTCCGAAGGAAGAAAAGTGTTTGTCGAAACACGAGCTGAATTGGACCTCTATGGCTATTCAATTATGTATAAAAATGCAAATAAAATGATTCCATAGCTTCGAAATATCGAAATTATTGAAATTACTTTTTGCACTCAAACTGGTAAAATTTCGTGCAAATTTCAAACAATTCTAGCGAGCAAAGTTCTAAAGCAAAACGAATCTAGTGAACTCGCCGTTTTTAAACGACATTTTTTCTACCTTTTTTGAACTATTATACTAAATCTCAAGGAATAATACTTTTATCGTGTGGTTTAATGTGTTGCCATGTCTGAATAACCTACAAAAATCTTGAATTTTTTAATCCCTTTACTAGTCTGGCCTTTTTCAAATTTTGGCACGCCCTGGCGCCGTGGGTCACCCGTTTGAGCAATATTTTTTGGCACAATGTGCTTCTTCAACATGTACTATCATAATATGGAAACAACGTATATTTTCGAAGCCATGACGAATTCCACCTTTCGAAGCTCATCCATGTTATTTAAAGTGGAAACGAATTTTAACACAGCGTTGGATCATAATCTCTGATGATTGGTTTACGTAAAAATTCACACAGTCTCAGAGATAGTAAAATATATGGCTTGTAAATGTAAAACTTTACTTATAGATTGACAAATATTATTGCTTGAGTGTCCTTGTTATGTGTCAAATAGAATTTGGCTTTCAAGTAGTCCTACAAACTGTAATAATTGCTTTAAATCTTTGATATAAATTAATTGAAAATAAAATTTGATAATGGCTTCTTACCATTTTTTCCTTTTCAATGACATGAAATGACAATTATTTCTAAAAGGGTATCTTTTGTTCGAACGAGCTAAATCATAACTTGCCCTATGACTGTCTAAATAAGTAGTCTTCGTTTTCCTGCACAAGAATTTTCATTTCGGAACTTCGTAAAGACAAAACTACATTTATGATTAATTTGGGCATCCAATACAAAAGCACACAAGTTTTGCATTTGTGAATGAAATCTGAATCGAACCAATTTCTTTAAAAAATCATAGTTAAACCCATAATGTACAAAGCAATTGTAAATGTTATGTTGCTCTCACACCAAATTTTATGTAATTCTATATTATTAAAACGTTTAAACACAAAGGATATAAAAAGAGAATATATTTCACAAGTTCCTACACTAAATGATGTAGATTTAAGTCTAGTAACGTTAAACTGTTCTTCATGTTTTGTAGCAATTACTTGTTTTGGAACTGTAAATATAAAAACTGTAGACTATACGCCTATTTTACTGAAACGAGTTGAACCCGTAATGGTGAAAACGATTTATGACCCATACTATAAACTTGGATATACTGTTTCTAGTATCGTAAAACAATTACCTAGAAAGCATAAACTTAATAAAGAAAATACTTTTTCATCATTAAACTGTTCCTCAAAGTTTCTTACAACTGACAGCTTAAATATCTGCATTGTGGTTAACATAACCTTGTTAAGTACTTACATTCGAAATGTAAACTATTTTCAAAATATTTATCTATTTCCACCGCTAATTAAGGAAACCCTTCCCAGTTTCTGGGCTAGTGGTTCAAGTATATTTAAGCTTAAATACATCCAACCCTGCCATTTGTCATTGTATATACTGCACCCAAACACCTCAGTCTCCTCGTGGATAAAACGCTATTCGTATTATAGTCCAAAACTGGAAAACATGTGTTGGATTGACAATTTAATTCAAAGTACTATCGTAATACTTAACTATGGATTCATTCTAACTCAAACAGAAACAATACTCGTGTAAGCACCTTGTGGAATCCATACAAGTCTGAAATTTTCAGCAAGATTGATCAGTTATGACTTTAAAGATCTTTACAACAAAATCGATCATAAGTTTTCAAAGTTGAACAATATATCCTCTTGGGTAATTAGATACAAGTATATTTACTACAATCCAACCCTCATGTGTGCAGATGGCGCTGGATATTTCACATTGCTCCAACTTGCTGCTGAAAATCTTTTGAATTGTCTAGCCATCCGAGTTATTTGGAAAGACATAATAGGTTTAAACTTTAAACTGAAAGTCAGCGCTGAAGACACAGAGTGGAGTACTGCAATTTATTACTTTACAGGGTACGATTTTGATAGCACATATATTTCAATGGATCATCGTCTCGACAATGTACGTTTTATTGCTTGCGGCGACACATTTACGAAGGACAAACTTTTCCACCAAACCTTACTCTCTGGTTTCGACTGTAATTGTTGGATTGCTCTCTTTGTGTTCGTGGTAATTTTAGTACCGATTAGTTTAAGTCTAATGCTGTATAATTTTGAAGACGAAATTTTGGCAAACAGTTACTTCACCAATTTTGAAGCTGTACTAAAAAATATTTTAGAGCAGTCAAGTCCATATTCGGAAAAAAAATTGCAGGGCATCAGGCAAAAATTGTTTGTGGCTTGCGTCCTATTATATGCTCTTGTTTTAAGTAATGCATACAAAAACGATAACTGTATGTATAGTCTGATTAAGCCTAATGTATTTCGTCCATTTGAGCATTTTTACCAGCTGATTGAATCCAACTATTCGATATTGTCGGAGCCACATGAGATAATTATTAGAGAACGATGTACTATAAATGAGGTCGAATTCCAAAAATGTGTAAATGCAGGTTTGGAAGACAAACATCATGTGCACTACATAGATTTTAGTAACCTAATACATAGTACAATGTTATACGTGGCGTCATACATAGCGTCACGAGTAGATCAATTTGGAGTATATGGAAAGAATTTGCCAAAGCGAATGAACACAGTTTACAAAAATTCGAAGCTGTCGACTTCTCATATTTTGACAGAAGCCCAATATTTATTTCAGAAAGACAGTTTTGATGATTTTCGAAGCTTTAACTTTGATAATGATTATTTAAAAACCGCAAAAACGCTATCAGAGTGTAACAATACAGCCTTAGTGGCACGAGATACGAGAATATTAGAGTTACAGAGAATTTTGAAAAACGAAGGCATTCCCAAAATTTCTGTAGGAAAAGAAAAGCTTTTGGAACGAAGATTAGGATTTTACTTTAAAGGATGGGTCCCTAGTTTTATACAAACGCGTATTAGATCAGTTCAAAATTCAGGCATATTAGATTGGTGGAATAAGATAGCTTCGCAACAAGTGTTGACGAACAAATACGGAAAAAGTTTAAATAGTTCGAAAAACGAAAATTCTCTAGGTTTAAAAAGGAATCCTGGAAATCGACATAAGAATTCGCAACATTTAGTTGAGGTTGTGTTTGCACTGCTGAAAGGTTTTCTCGTAGCCTTTATGGTTTGGTTGATAGAGACGGTACATTTCAACATAATAACTGTATTTAAAAGGTTATAATATGAGCATCAAAATAAGTTGTCTGAAATCATGTGTTGGGTACAAATTTAGAAATTTACCAATTATGATTTCATATTTTTGATAATGTACCTTAAATCCTTTGCATGTAAGGTTAAAGCAGAATAAAATTATCATACTTTAATCAGTACGATACTTTATACTTTATTTTTGTCATTAAATTTTACTTAAACCTACAAACACTCATATACAGTGGAACAAAAAAATGTGACGTTAAGAGGAATATTTTTTGGTATCCAAACTTGTAGTTTTTAAAGTGTTTTCAAGCTTCTTTAATCATTCTAAGTATCACTTCAATTTCTACAATTTATGTCCTTCTTCGTCATCGTCAACCTTTCCACTTATTCCAGTAAGAGCAAACAGTTATATCAATAGTTTTATTGAATTACTTTTACACATTTAAAAAATTCTATTCCTGAGCAGTAATTTATTACTTGTTTTACTTCGTCAGCGTTCTGCGCATTAGTAATTTTGGTTTCCAGTCCACTGAAAGAAAGAGGAGCCTTTATTAAGAGGCATCCCAAAGTCCAATATCAATTTTGCGGCCAGTTTGTTTAACGGCTACTTCAGTTAATATATTAGTATCCCGGTTTATGAAACTTAGGTGGGTGTTGGAGAACACAAAGCACTTACTAAGGAATTTACTACCTTCTTGGCTGCAGATATCTCCAAACTCCTGTACTACTCTTTTTTAAAGGCTGATATGTGTTTTATGTAGGTGTTGGTTTAATGATAAACGTTTACCACACGTCATGTTAAAATAATGAAAATATGCAAGCATGGTATGACAAATATTTTAGGGTCGGTTAAATTTTGAATAAATTTTAAAATCAATCAATTCTGACAATGACTATGGCTACTAATGCCAGTTTTGTTATTCGATTAAGTTATGATTCTTACTATTTGATTCTCTTAAAAAATCTCATTATCTTAATTTTAAAATGAAAGATTCTCCTTAAGCAAATTTCAACAAATTGTCACAAATTATCACCCCATAATTATGTTAAAACAAATAATTGTTGGCTACTTATCCACGTAAGAAATCCTCTTATTTAAGTACTAAGAAATAACATTTATAATTTAAAATTATATAACCAGGCTGGGCTTCGATCGAATTTCAATTTTGATGTATGTGTCTAAGTTTTCTTGAGTAAACAATCCAAATTTCGATTTATTCTGGGCTTTTGAACATTTTCATTTGTCAAGTTCCACTTCAAATGCGGTTTTAATCTAAATTTCAAAATTTAATATCCCGATATTCTATACCTCTGGAATGTTGGAAGAATTTCATTTAGTTCATTTTTCTGTGTCATGTTTCTTGCTGTTGCCCTGTTTATTTTAAGCATCTTTGTGCTAGTAAAAAATACTTTTTATTGAATCAATTAAGTCACATTTGTGTGCATAGGTTGATATTATATACAGAATTTATTAATTTTTTAGGTTCCAGAGCATTCACATTACATAAAATGGAAATCAAAGCATGTTTATGTGTCTATATTGCTGTGAACTATTTTAGTTTCACGATACAAGAAATTTTAGCGAAACCTATAAAGAATATTTACGATCCGAAGTATAACCCATACTTTAAAAAAACTAATACTGAAAACATTAATTTAAAAGATGTAATTATTTCATGTAACTCATGTTTTATCGCGATAACAAATTTTGGTGAAGTCAATCTTATCCCTAAGAAAAATACGCCCATTATTTTAAGACGATTTTTGCCATTCCATGTCAAAACCTCTGGATTGGGTCTTGCTGGACCTAACGTTAAAGCGAAACTTGAGCAGAATCAGAGTATACAACGTTGGAAATGTGAGTCGAACTACCTGGAAAGCTTTGAGAATCAAATTTGCATCGCAATAAATTTAACTAGGTTTAGTAATGAGATTCGGCCATGGAATCACATCCAGCATATATTTTTGTTTCCACCAATTGTGGACGAGCAATTCCCCAATTTGTGGACACGAGCGTGGAAATTATCTGATAAAAGGTACATTCAAACCCCAGATTTTGCACTTCACGTACTAGATTCAAGTGTACAACAATTTATTTATTTACAACGGTTACAAAGT
The DNA here is from genome assembly GCA_034695465.1 of Entomobrya nicoleti. Classification (NCBI taxonomy): domain Eukaryota; kingdom Metazoa; phylum Arthropoda; class Collembola; order Entomobryomorpha; family Entomobryidae; genus Entomobrya; species Entomobrya nicoleti. The sequence continues at coordinate 25,164 of JAQFZG010000567.1, forward strand.
AAAGCAATGCACAATTGTGAACGTTTCAACCAAGTTTCTGAATTTATAATTATTCGAAATATATATTCAATACAAAATGGAGCTGCAACGCTTTACGTTTTTCCACCTTGTGGAATTAACGTTTCTTTCAAGGTTGCCGCAAGTATCAATTCACAAAAATATTCAAAATTACGAATGCACTTGAATCAACAAATAGTTCAGATGAGCAATATATCAGAATGGAATGTGAACAATCGGGTACTACTTGATTTAAACCGTCAGAGCTGCGATGAAAATATATACTCCAACCAAAATTTGTTAAACTCTGAAATTAAAAAGCTTATCGCTTGCTTTGCAGTCAAATATGCATGGAAACTTGTTCTTAAGCAAAATTTTAAACTGAATTTTCTGCCCAGCACATCGACCACAACAATCGAGTACCTTCTAAGTTATGATATTGATAGTTTAGATTTCTCAATTGAATATCCGCCAGATCAAATTCGATTTATAGGTTGTGTTGATACATTCACATTCACAACTAAAAAGTCTCTACACGATACTCTACTTGAAAGCTTTGACAAAGACTGCTGGATTGCACTAATTATCATTTGTTTTGCATTTGTTCCCCTAATTTGGAGTTTACAAGCAATTGAACATTGATTTTAAATTAACTTTGGTGGTTTTAGAATCCGTTTACAAAAACTTAGTTGAACAGTCAACACCTTATTCTGAGAAAGTCTTGAGGTATTTGCATTTGAAAATATTGGCTACTAGCATATTATTGTGTTTATTAGTATTAAGCAATGCCTACAAGAACGACAACATGTATGATCTTATTGCACCAAAGCAGTTTGCTCCGTTTGAGGATTTTCAACAATTGATAAATTCAAACTACTCAATTTTGTCAGAACCGTACAGAGTTCATGTTTCACGAGCATGTGTCGTCAATGAATCCGTTTTTAGAAACTGTGAACAAGCTGGATTTTATGACTCGCATTTAGTAAATCATTTTAAATTGTTTGATCAATCAAAAAAGAGTGTCGACGAAATTCTTGTTGTAAGTTCATATTTGTCTAATTACAAATCATTTTTCACCAAGCAAGGTCAGAAATTGCCTAAACAAATATCTTATGTCTACAACAATTCTACTTTACGAATGTCTTCAGTTTTTTCAAAGGCAAAAAAATACTTCAATCAAAACCTGGCCCATGAGCATTTTTTTAAACACTCTGAAGATACTCAAGAAATAGTGAATTGTTTGGCCGAATGTAACCAAGTAGCCTTCCTTGTACAATTTACAAGACTAAAAGAAATTGAGCGTATGTTAAGAAGCCGTGGTGTATCAAAATTATCTGTGGGACGAAAAGTACTTTTAGAAAGAAGATTGGGATTTTACCTTAGTGGGTGGATTCCAGATTTCATATAGTTACGTCTAAGGGGAATCCAAAGTTCAGGTATAAGTGAGTGGTGGAATAAACTAGTTTCCATTCATTTGGTAAACGCAAGAGTAAATTCTAAACGATCTCTTTATTCGAAAGTCAGACAACTAAATACTACCAATGAATTAAGCGTACAAAATCAAGCCCAAGAAAAAAGGTCACAGCATTTAACTGAGTTTGTGTTAGCGTTTCTATTGGGAAGTTTGGTTGCTTTGATCTGTTACATGCTTGAAATGGTTTGGAGTTATGCAGCTCGTTTACTTCATCGGTTGACGGTTTAAAGTGAAAACTACTTTACGTATTTCTTCATCTCTCGTTAACAGTGAAGGTTTGCATCTGTAGAGATTTAGAAAAGCGTTACGTTGCTACTTAACCATGATGCATCGTCGTAGAGTGGTTTAAGAAGTAGCCAGCCGACTTAATATTAAGATATCCTACCAACATATTGATGAGTATATCAAAGCTCAATATATTTAAATGGAAACGAGTCCAAGACAAAAACCAATGGGAGGATTTTGATCGAGCTTCTTCAATCATGAAATGACGTGTCATAAACTTACTCGGTTTAAAATTATTCGTATCAAATGATTTTGTTTGAACATGTTTATAAGTTGAACGCTTGGCTGTCTTATCATATTAACATACTGTGTATTTATCTATATCTTTCTGAGATATCTGAATATTTGATCAGGTCCTTACTTTTAGTTTACTATGTGTGTAGTTTCGAAGCAGTCCAATAGTTAAGATGGACTATTATTATTAAATTTCATTAAAAAATTAACGTAACATTGTAGTATTTAATTTAATCATAGATTATTGTTAACTGTCCGTCTAAAACGTGTAAACTTTCAAGAAATTATTTTTCAGTATCACTACATTCAATATACTATTGTTTAAAACCTTCTAGCTTTACCAAACATTTATATACATGAGTATAATAAATTAATATATATCTAAAATAATTGTATATAAGCATGCAGTCCTTTCTAAACTCAAGTATTATGGTTAAAATACATAGTTGACAGGCAATATGTCACTTGAATGGATCTTCCCGATTTTAACTGAAATTTATTTTTTAATGTTATAAGTATTAAGTTTGGCTGGCTTAAGAGTTCTTACTAAACCCTTGAGTATATTTTGCTTTGTAGAATTTAGATCTTTTATACAACGTAATGGTAAATTATAAAGTTTTTTAACTACTTGTTAAGAGTTTTCATACACCTCATAAGTGAGTCCTTTTGACGATTTTTTCATGACAACGTAATCCTATTGTAACAAGCATATAGTTGTACTTATCACATTAGTTTATGAAAAAGCGCTTAACACCAAGTTTAATAAAGAAAAATCAAAAATGGAAATATTTATGTGGTTTTGTTTCAGCCTTGTTAATAGTTGGTTAGATTTGATTATTTACGTAGCTTCTGCAACAGGTATAGGGTCTGCAAGACGTTTCGAATACTTCAAGCCAGCCAAAACACAAAATGTTGATTTAAAACACCTAGTTTTCCCGTGCGATTCATGTTTCGTAGTGCTAACTAACTTTGCTGCAGTGAACATTTACCCTAAGGAAAATACTCCAGTTGTTTTGATCAGATATTTCCCTGTATATATCAAGTTTATAGAAAGTAGCTACGCATTTCCAAGTAATATTGAAAAACTTGAGAATTTCAATGATTCATTAGGTAGAACATTTAGTAGTACATTGGAATGTTGGTCCAAATTTCTAGTCACCACAGAAAACAAAATTTGTATGACATTTAATTTAACTGCTTTAACGGCACAGATTCGTCCATGGAATCATATCCAGCAAATTAATCTTTTTCCTCCACATGTTAGAGATAAATTTCCGAATTTGTGGGGAAAGGTGTGGTTTATGGATGTTAATAGGTACGCACATTCTGCATACTTTACGTTATACGTACTAGATTCCAGTGTTTCAATATCAAATGGAGTTGGTCAATACGTGAAACCTTACCAAAAACTGCACCAGCACAACTGTAGATTTAATTATGAAGTAACCGAAACAATAATTATTAAAAGTATAGCATTAATACACAATAAAACTCAACAGTTTGATGTCTATCCACCTTGTGGAATTGACACAGTGTTGAAATTACATCAAAACATTTTGACTTTTAATTATGCGGAAATGTTAATGGAAATAAACCAACTGTTGGTTCGCATAGAAAATATATCAGATTGGGGAGTAATTATTAAAGCCCAGGAGGACTGTTACGTGGACCAAGATTACACCAAAAAGATATTTGACTTTGAAATTCAAGAGCTGTTCTCCTGCTTTTTCGGAGTATACACTTGGAAAAACATAGTTGGAAAAAATTTTAACCTTCGATTTGGTCTAGGCACTTCGTTCACACAAATCGACTACTTGATGGGTTATGAAGTGGACAGTTCAGAATTCTCAGTTGAATATCCCCCTGAACAAATAAGATACATTGGCTGTGGTGACACATTCACAAGCAAAAAGTTTCTACACCAAATTTTGCTTGAAAGCTTTGACGCAAAATGTTGGATGGCAATGACGACAATTTGTTTGATCTTTGTTCCTGTCACCTGGACTTTACTAACAAACACGAAAAACTCATTTTCGGGGCTTAATTTTAAATTAGCCTTTAGAATTTTAGAATCTGTGTACAAAAACTTAGTAGAGCAGTCCACACCATATGCTGAAAATATCTTAAAATTTTGGCATTTAAGAGTACTGGCTTCTTGTACTTTGGTATGCGTATTAGTTTTAAGCAATGCTTATAAAAATGATAACATGTATGACCTCATTGCTCCCAAACCGTTTAAGCCTTTTGAGTATTTTGATCAACTGGTAGATTCAAAGTACTCAATATTTTCCGAACCGCGTTCAATTTTTGTGTCACGTAATTGTTGCATTAATGAATCTATTTTTAGCGAGTGTAAGAACGCTGGATTAGTTGACTCTCATTCAATAGAACACCAAGGATTCAGGTTTAAAACAAGCGGGTTCGAAGCTTTGAATGTATACTCTTATTTGAGTGATTACAAAAAATATTTTGACGCAAAGGGTCAAAATTTGACAAAACGAATATCAAGTGTATACAATAATTCTACTTTAAAAATGTCATCAGTTTTTCCCTTAGCAAAACACTTTTTTGACAACGATGTGGATAAGAAATATCTGCATTTATATTTTGACACTAAGGCAACAGTAGATTTACTGGCTGAATGTAACAAAGTAGCTTTCTTAGCACCATTTACAAGGCTAATTGGTATAGAACGTATGCTAAGAAATCAAGGAGTATCCAAGCTATCCGTCGGAAAAGAAGTACTGTTGGAACGACGACTAGGTTTTTGCCTGAGAGGTTGGATTCCGTCTTTTATAAAAACGCGTTTTAGAGGATTTCAAAGCTCAGGGATATTTGAATGGTGGAATAAGCTTGTCGCCGTTCATTTGGTTAAAATACGAGCAAATTCTCACCGATCTCAGCGTGCTAACTTTCGGAAACAAAATAGAAGTAGCGATATAAGTTTGCAGTGGCACAACGAAAAGCATATAGAAAGGTCGAAACATTTGATTGAATTAGTGATAGCTATGCTATCAGGTTTCCTTGTTGCCTTTGCATGTTGCCTGACAGAAGTCTTTTGCAACTTTTGGTGAATAGGTTTTATTCTTAAAATTTAAAATTTGATAGTAATAGTTATTGCCACATTAGTTTTAAGAACAAGAGCAATGTTTGGAGATGTTGCCGCATATACAGCACTTACGATTAGTACTATAAGGGTTGAGTGAGCTTACCCTGATTTTATATATTCTTTCATTCTGGTCATAAAAAATATAATATATATAACCAGATAAAATGTGAAAATAAAGAGTTT
>JAQFZG010000568.1:0-30441 GCA_034695465.1 Entomobrya nicoleti
CAGACGGACAGACGGACAGACAGACTCTTTCTCCCACTCACACACTAATCCTAGAAACACACTACGTGCGTTAATAAATAATTACAAATATATTTTTAACGTCATCTCATCAAAATTGACTAATTCGGATTTTTAATTAGGAAAGTTCACCTGCATAAAGAACCCAGACACCAAAGACTTTTTAATATTCGTGTAGTAATCCCTGCTGGTAAACTCAGTCGATGTCCGAGCCAATTTAAATCTGTCCATTATCCTGGATAATTGAAGGCGCACATTGTCAGCTGACTTGAGACTGCGATGGCTGATAAAATTTTCATAGCACCACTGGGAATCCTCGTCATCTGTTTACAAAAAACGACAAAAAAAAACAAAATTAAATTAAACCGGAAATGTTTTAATGGACAATTAAGTTTAAATATTATTTTTTAACTATAATTAACTTACGTTGCTTAAATGCATGATAAACATTGAGAAGCGTCAGGTGATCACCGTCAGCATGAGCAAATCTGGACTTGGCATTATCCGCATCTTTCTTCGCCTCGTTGGGTCGGACAAAGCAGTGGGGCACTATAAAAACCCAATTAAAAATTAATTAATTTTCTTAAACTCCTTTCTAATTATGATAATTGAACATTTTAAAATATAGTTCAATTAATTTTACCAGAGAGCATTGCAGTTATCGAGAGAATTTCATTAGAGCAATTAAATTCACACGAGCTTATCAACAGCTTAGAGAGCTGAGGATCCAAAGGGAACTCAGCCATCATGGCCCCCATCTCCGTCAAATTTCCATCATCATCCAAAGCTCCCAAATAGTTTAGTAGCTCCAATGCCCTCATTAGCGTTTCCGGTGCGGGGGGATCCATGAAGTCAAAATGGACAAGGTCATCCACCCCCAACTTCTTCAGATTCAACACCACCGATCCCAAATTTGACCTTAAAATTTCCGGATACGTGTTTTCTTGCATGTCTTCCTTAAATGCTTTCTCCGGATACAATCTTCAAATAAACCCAAATAATTAATTAACTTAATCACCCAAATAAATACTTAAAACCATTAACAATTAAATTTTTTACCGAAAGCATTTTCCAGGTCTTGTCCTCCCCGCTCTCCCCGCCCTCTGCTGAGCACTCGCCTTACTAATCGGACTAACCAACAAACTTTCCACCCTAATCCTCGGATTGTACACCTTCTGCTTCGAAAATCCCGCATCAATCACAAACACAACGCCATCTATCGTCAGTGAAGTCTCCGCAATGTTTGTCGACACCACAACCTTCCTCCCAATTTGTCCATTTGGCCTCTTCGGAGGCCCTTGTTCGAAAATCCTCTGCTGCAAATGGGGGCTCAAGGTGGAGTACAATGGAATGCATTTCAATTCACCCACATCCTCCCCAAGCTTGTCAATTTCACCCTTAATCCTTTTACAAGCTTCCTCGATTTCCTCTTGACCAGTTAAAAATAGCAGGATATCCCCTTCGATTTCCTCGCACATGTGCACTTGAACAGCTGTTCGGATGGAGGCTTCCAAGTAGTCTCGTTCGGGTTCCGGGGTGTAGAAGATCTCAACTGGGAAGGTTCTTCCAGGAACGTTCATTAATGGGGCGTTGTCAAAGTATTCCTACAAAAAAATAAAATCACAAACCAATTTTATAATTTTAATTGCACAATTAAATATTAATTATAAATAATTCACCTGGAATTTTCCAGCATCTAAAGTAGCACTCATGATAACCAACTTCAGATCCTTCCTCTGTCTTGTCATTTGTTTGAGGACCCCCATTAAAATATCTGTCGCCAGGGTTCTTTCATGAGCTTCATCTAAAATGATAACTTGATAGTGGGCCATTAAAGGGTCGCCCATCCCTTCTCTCAATAACATTCCATCAGTCATGTACCTTGAAAAATAAATTCATAATTTTACTTCTGCACTGCAAATTTGAACATGAATTTAATTAATAAATTAACTTACTTTAAAACTGTCTTCGGAGATGAACAGTCTTCAAACCGGATACTGTAGCCAACTTCGTCTCCAAGTTTGACATCCATTTCCTCGGATACTCGTTGGGCGACCGACATGGCTGCTACTCTTCTTGGCTGAGTACAAGCTACTCCACGACCTCCACCGGCACCTTCATGACCCCCTTTTGATTTGGCATACTCTACACACCATTGTGGGATTTGGGTTGTCTTCCCACTTCCGGTTTCCCCCACCAGCACAATTGTTGGATTTTTTTGAAGGGATTCCATAAACTTGGCCTTGTACTCCCAGATAGGCAGCTGTTTCCGCTTTTTTAAGATGTCAAAATAGCGAGGGCTCAGTAGTGATCCGGAATATGGATTAATGTCAGCTGATTTTCCTGTACCAGCGACATTGGCATCGACAAGGCTGCTACTGTCATTTTCCTCTTTTCGCCTGAAATGGAAAACGATAATTGTTCAGTATTAAATTCTTAATTATAATTGTCCGCGTAAATATTTGAACTAAATAAATAATTAATGTACGACCTTTTGGCACTGCTGAATGCCTCTGGCATGTCAAGCCTTGGTCGCCGGGACGACATGGTCACAGGGTTGGCGGCACTGGTATTGGTGCTGGGGACTGAAATAAATAAAATAGATGAACAAATTAAAATCAGCATTTAACTAGAGTAGATCACTAATAATATGATTAATTATAATGTTGATTTTTAAAATTAAGGTTTTAAGGGGTGTCACCTGATTTCCGTAGGGTAAAGCTTGTGTCTATTAATACCTATATGGCGAATTCGGCTTCTCCTTATTATCAGCTGTTTAGCAGGCCAATCAAATCAGCAATTCTGTAATCGAAAGAAATTAGTCGATTTCACAAATTTTCAACTTGCAAAAAAGAACAAGTGAAAAAAAACTAGTGAAGCTAAACAATGAAGATGAATGTAGCTTGTTTTTTTGTACAAATAGCACTAAAACAGCTGGGAGACAAAGACAGCAAGCTGAAAAACTAAAAACACGTGCATGTAAACGGCTTGGCCACCTCGGCAACCCAAACCAGTTATTCTAGCAACCAACATTCTACACGAATAATGTCTATGTCAGCAACAGCAACCCACTTCTATAATTCCAGCTATTCTAAAGTAAAATATCAGCAACGCAGACCCATAATTCCAGCAGCCCGCACCTATACTTCCAGCAACCCACATCCAGAATCCCAGCAAGCCAAACCTACTGTTCCAGCCACCCACGCCCATAAATTCAGCAACCCACACCCATAATACCAGCAACCCACACCCATAATTCCAGCAACCCACACCCATAATTCCAGCAACCCACACCTATAATTCCAGCCACATCCAGAATCCGAGCAAGCCAAACCTACAATTCCAGCAAGCCACACCCATGATTCCAGCAAGCCACACCCATAATTCCAGCAAGCCACACCCATAATTCCAGCAACCCACACCCATAATTCCAGCAACCCACACCCAGAATCCCAGTAAGCCAAACCTACAATTCCAGCAACCTACACCCATAATTCCAGCAAACCACATCCAGAATCCCTGCAAGCCAAACCTACAATTCCAGCAACCCACGTCCATAATTCCAGCAACCCACACTCATAAATCCAGCAACCCACACCCATAAATCCAGCAACCCACACCCATAATTCCAGCAACCCATACCCATAATTCCAGCAACCCACACCTACAATTACATCAACTCACACCCATATTTCTAGACACCTAAATCCATAATTTAAAGAACTAGAATAGTTTTCCCAAAAATTGTTTATTGGGTTATCATTTTTCAACAAAATAAACAAAATGCACATTCAAATCCACTGTACTTCGCTATAATTGCTCAAGTCACTAACTTTTTTCCTTTAACTAGTACCAAAAAATGTTATCAACATAAATCAACACAATACACATATATTTGTAAATTTCCACTCGAAAATAATAGAGCGAAAAGAAAGAAAAAACGCAAAAAACACCACAAAAGTCTTACCTGATAAAAAAAGAAAGATGGCTATTTTAAACCAATCTCCATCAATAATTTTCTACACTTTTTTCCCCATAATACAAGTTTAAAAAAAATTAAGAACCAGATTTCTCACCGAGTTCACCAGACCATGCAGCTAGTTCATATTACATTTGATATCTTCTTTCCTCAAAACTGCATTTTAAGAGCACGCTACTCTATTTGATAATCATTGTATGCGCTTTATCTGCTGCACTACCAATGTTTCATTAACCTTTTCCCATTTTTTTTACTTTTGTAATAAAAAACCTTTAAAAACCTTGAACACCATCAGTTTGACGTCAAAGATTTGTTTACCGATAAGCCGATTCTTCTCCAACTTGTACACCCACGCGTAAAAATATGAAGAGATGCACTAGTCTATGCATTTGTTTCTCAAATACTACCAAAAACTGTTTAACAAACCAAAACGCTTCTTCATATTCTGATTGAATTTTTCCACCAAATATTTAACCAACAAAATGAGCAGTGGAGTGGCTTATTTAAGCCACATGTTTTTTTTACAAATAAATTTAATTTATGGAATATTATACAAGTCGTAAACAAGCGACATTGTGGCATAACTCCGCCACTGAGCCTCAACTGATAATGGTTTTTCCACTTTATTATGAACTTTGTGAATGCAAAAACAAGTTTTGTGGGAAAAAAATGAGCACACAATATAATTTAGATGAAAAATTGAAAAAGTCAAACATTCCTTAAAATCCCGACTGTAAAGACGTAGCTGCTAAACTGAGAACTATTATCTGCTGCAGATTTGCATTTATTTTTTAAATTCAAACAAAACAATAATTGCACTACCTGAAATGGTACATATTATGAATGGCTGAGCAATGCAAGATAAACTTGTTTGGTGAGTAATTAAAACTCTACCCGATGAATTCATTTTTTTAAATCAAGTTATGTTTAACAAACAACCAAGACTACAAACTTGGTAGTATTGTATTAAAACCAAATGAAAACCTACGTCATTTATTGAAAACGAACTAAAAAAAGCCAGCGTCCAAAATAAATTCTCACTAACGACTTATAATTGCCATCACTCGCTTTCCAGCAAGCTTATCCAGCAAATAGGCATATTTTTTTAAAGTTTCTCTTTAAATATGTTTTTTTGCTGTATATCTGTAAAATGAAAGGATTTATTTTATTCTCCAGTTTTATCATCAAAGTTGCTTTTTGTGAAAATCAAAGTTCAGTTACAACTTTTAACGATAGAGCTACACTGAATGGTAGTCTAATCAATGAGGTAAGTTTAAAAAAAGAAGCTTAAACACGTTTACATTATTTATTATAATTATCATTTTATTTATTTTTTTTAGCTAAAATCACGTGTTCTTCATAAAATACCACCAGCTTCAATTATAAGTCAGTTCCAAAATGATGACCTGTACTGGACCAATTGGCTAGAAGGTTATCAGTAATATATTTCTTTATAGCGTTTTATATTTTCCAATAAATGATTTTTTTTTCAAATTAACTATTCAGTAAACTCTTTCAACTTAAACACAACTTGTGCCAGTTTTCTACATCATTTAAAATGGCGGCAACATACAAAAATGGATACGATACATTTGGAAGACTGGTCATACTTCAGAGCAGAGTATCCTGCCTATATCGACTCTGTTGATAAAAGAGGAAGACCCGTTACGGAAATCTGGTTTTCAGACTGGAACACTCGAAGAGCGGTAATAATCGGGAGACAGCGTCAACTTGTCAGATGGATGATGTATATTTCAGAGATGGGAATGCGAGCACTATTTGAAGGGAGAGCTCAAGGGAAAAATATCACAGGAGGAATGCAACTCATTGACTATACCGGTTTTAATATGATAACCCAGGGTTGTCCATCTTGTAAGCTATTATAAAATTTATCATAATAGTTATTAAAATAACTTGGTTAAATTTGAGTGCAAAAATCAATGTGATGTTGTATTCAAAAGGTTTACAACTGTATAATATAATGACATCTGAAGGAATAAAACACTACCCTGGTATAATGGACGAAATTTACATTTTAAACAGTAAGAAATTTAATATTTGGCTATATATTTTTTTAAATGTTTTGATTAATCTTAAGGGTTTCTATTAAATAAATTATTTAAGTGGCACCAAGATTCCAATTCTTATTCCAATTTTGGAGAGACAACCTACAAAATCAGAAGAGTAGACAGGGTCTAATGTTGTATAACAATGAGCTACAATGGAAGCCTTTAATAAATGCCAAAATTGACAAAAATCAGCTTGGAATTCGATTTGGTGGAACTAAAGATCGATTAAATGTTTGATATAATTTCCTATCTGGAATTCTAAACGTTAGCGTGTTTCGTATTTGGTTTACCGTTTTGTTAGAATAATAATGATCAAGCAATAACGTTGGCTGGCCAACAATAATAATACTTTTTTTTGATATCATTCGAATATGAAATCGAGTAGTTCTGGGTTTCGAAAGATGTTCTGTATTCATACGCTTGACTAATAGCGTCTCCAATACTAACATGGCTTATATTTCTAAAACTTATTTGTTGTAGTTGAAAAATAAAATCTATTTTTTAGGAATAAAGTCTTCCAGGAATTAAAGATACATTTATCTTCGAGTTTTCCGATTCACCTCATTTATTTATATTTAAAATTACCAGTATAGTAGCTTAACTGCTGTACAATTAGTAATCTGGTTAACAGTGTAAGCCTAATTCTTATTCTTGTCATTTATTAATGATTAAGGATTAATATATTTATAAAATATACAACAGAAAATAAGACGATACATTACCTAATTACATACGATTCAGTAAAAAAGCACAAACAATAATAAACGCCACGCCCCAGCCAAATGTAACTAAAACACCTGGCCATACCTTGGGATGAGTTAAGCCAACCCCTTTGTTCATAATCCAACGCAGTGGTGTAGTGATTGCAACATTTGGAATACCGTAAAATAAAATTTCTTGAAATGGATGTGGAACAACTTCAAGCATACGAAAAACACCTGTAGCAAAACCAAATGCCCTTTTTACTACACTCAAATATTTTAAAAAAATTAATAGATTTACAACCAATTTACCCGAATGTATTGCTAAAACTGGAAATATAAAAATTGCAGTAAAAATAATAGCAACTGTGTCCTTCATCCAAATTCCAATCAGTAAACCTGTTATAATTTTTTAAGCAAATTTAACAGACGTTTTGGTTGGTGGTCATAAATTTATATGTTCAAAATTGTGTCGCTGTGACTTACCAAATGCACTGTTACAAAACGCCGTCACTAAACAGAGGAAAATAAAAGCCCAAATTGTCCCTTCAATGTGAACACAAAGGATGTACTCAACTGATATAAAACACACTATTTCTTGTATAGCAGTTATTGTAGAAATTGCCAAAAATATTGCTGATATCATATCCCAGAGTGTGAGACCAGTAACTCGATTCCGTTCCAAAATTCCTGTGTCAATGTCTAAACACCACCATATTAATGCATGTTTATAAAGTATCAATTTATTGATACTTACTGAGATCACTAAGGATGTCTGGCCGGCCGGCCGTCCGACTTATGGGAGCGTCAGAAGTGGTGGAGCCAATACCCTATGTGAGATTCGACTCGGTTCATAAACGACAAGCCTTGGAGTACTTACAAAAAGCGAAACATATTGGTAAGGTGGTTTGCGTGATGCCGGAACTAAGACAGAGAAATGGTGTTACGGAGATTTTCGCCCCGATGTTCAATAAATCTGCATCATATTTATTTAGTGTGGGTCTTGGAGGAATCGGGTTTGTGGTTTGTCAGTGGATGATTGAGAAGGGGGCAAAATATGTATTATTAGCTGGAAGAAGTAGCCCAACAGACAGACAACAAGAGTCAATCAAAAAACCAAATGCGGAGTACAAGGCGACAGTTGAAGCAATCCAACTTGATGTTAGTGATTTCACGCAAAGTAAACAATTGATCCTAGTGGGAATGGCGAAAATGAGATTTCCGTGTTTGAGAGGTGTGATGCATGCCGCTGGAATTTTAAAGGATGGCTTAGTTTAAAACCAGACAGGGGAAAGCTTCTCAAATACATTTCGTTCGATAGTGGAGGGAACCCTCAATTTAGACGAGTTGACGAAGAACTTGAATCTCGAGTTTTTTGTCTTGTTTTCTTCAATGGCCTCCATGTTTGGATCTCCTGGTCAGTCCAATCATTCTGCTGGGAACAGTTTTGAAGATGCTATTGCTCACTATAGACATTCTATGGGACTACCAGCAACAACAACTGTCAATTGGGGTCAAGTAGGAGTTGCCATGGAATTAGATATTCCTGGTGTCAAGCCATTTTCAAACAGGCACGGACTCACAGCGCTGGAATATCTTCTCAAGTCATACCGACAGACAGTTTAGGGGACAGCGAGTCAAAGATGAAGTATGTTCAGACCATTTTCATTTTCATACTTCAAAAAATTCTAAAATTGGATCAAACTGATGGGATTCCAGTTAATGCCAATCTCCAGGAAATGGGCGTGGACTCGCTGATGTTTGTTAAAAACGGAGTTCAACATCTGCTTGGCAACCGCGCTTTGGTTAGTGCGAGCACTTTGCGAGATTGCAACACTATCCTCTCACTTTCGAACGTACTAGTTCAAATGATTGAGGGCGGGAAAATAGAAGATGATATTCCAACTGTGGAAGAAGTAGCGCAACTTATTCAAGAGGACTGCAAACTACCGGAGCATATCAGAGAGAACCCAAGTCAAAAGAGGGTTGATGTCAGCAGTATTTCAACAATTTTGTTAACAGGCTGTTCGGAAACACTGAGAGTGTACATTCTCAAGGAACTGACGAAAACTGTCCAAGTAAACGAGGTTATATGTCTAATGCGACCGAGCCAAAACGTTTCGACGGAGGAACGTCTAAAAGGTATTCTTGGAAAACGAGACTCGGGACTCGTCGGTTCGTGATGTTCGAACTGTGAATATTGGTGGTTTGTAAAATGTCTTGGAATTTGCATGCTCAGGTGAAAAATTAAAGCATGTTAGCTATACATTCATTATGTTATCAGTTAATAAAGTAGAACCAGACGGAAGCCTATTGGAAGACTGGCTAGAATCTACCGATTTCGTTGGTTTGACGACCTTAGGCTATCCAATTACAAAGTTTGTCAAGGACATATTCATGAAAGAGGCCATTTTGGAACGAGGGATTCCAGGAAAAGTCTTTCGTCTTCCTTTCATCATGGGCGACTCAAGGAATGGGAGATTTGTACTGGAAAATAATCATACGATGCTACGCTACTTTTTCATTCTGAAACGTGAAAATTGTGCCATTCCATTTTATATCTGTGGACATTTGTGCGTGGGCGATAGTACAAATATTTTTCAACCCGGATGCTCCCAACGATGTGTTTAATGTTTGCAACAAGTGTCCACAATTGGATCAGGAGTTTGTTTGCGTTGCAAAAGAATTGGGATATAATGTGGATCTTGTAGAGTTTTCACAATTTAGTAAATTGATTAGGGCGTCGGGAGCAGAAAATTCTGCATTTGCTGTATTCGAAGAGTTTTATAAGAATGATGAAGAGCTAATGAGTTTGTACTCAAAGTATGAAGTGCTAAAGCAGTGGGTATTGAATGGAGGCAGGGACGAAACGTTTATGGTTAGCAAAAAGATTGCCAAAATACTTCCACAATTTTACAGTGAGAGTAATCGCTTAAGGAATGAACTCTTTAGGGATATGCTTTACGCGAAGAAACAAGGGTGGTTTGAACGATTTGGGATAATTGAGAACATCTTTCTCGAAAACGAGAATACGGGTTGAATAATTTACGACTGAAATGACAAAAATCAATTGTAGATGAAATTTTTGACAATGTTTAAAAAAAAATTATATATCAACCAGCAGTTTTTTTGTCACGGGCCGAATTTACATTTTGTGGGGAGTAACCAAAACAAATGAAAATTTAAAATATACTAACAATATATTTAATTAAATATTTACCCCTGTTAACTCTATTGCATACTGCAAGTGGTACCTGTTCAAAATACTCTAATACAGAAGATGAAGAAGATTGCGTTTTGTTTTCTTCAGATTTATTTAGTAAAATACAAACTATACAAAATACAAATGTGCATCACATATGGATTTGCTCCTGTCGATTTATTGATTCATTAAAATGCATATATGCATGTGATTGTACTAAATATAAATTGAATAAAAAACTGATGCTCTGTTACTATAACCAATTAAGAACAGCAGCCAAAGGCAGACTTTCAATTTGATTAGGTTTTAAAAAAAATGGGGTAAAAAAAATATTTAATGGGGTGCGAGATCAGCAATTGAATACACATTTCATAACCTAACGATCATAAATTCATTAGTGCGATAGTGCAGATAAATGCATCAGAACATTTTGTTTAAATAGATGTTACTACTGTACAAAATGATGATATCTTGTAATTTTTACAATGTTTATTGATGAATAGCTAGCTCTACAATTGATTTATTTATGTAAAAAGAAAATACTACGCTGTAATAAAAAAATATAAACGGTGCATAAATTTATGATGTTTTGGTAACGAAACTACCATCATTTACACGTTGACACGCAGTTATAATAACAATGCATGCAGTATAGTTTGATTGCGGAATTTAAATCCCCCATACCTAAAATAGAGACGATCGTGATCGTATATTTTTTTAGTTAATATTGAATTTAATGAAGCTGGTGAATTTTTTATAAATAATTTTTATTTAAGAGGGCTCTCTGACATACAGATAAATATTATCACTTTCGTTGATGCATTTCCACAGTGCAACGGTGATAATACAGACTGATATAAAATAGAGAATCATATTGTATGTAATTGCAAGTCGTAATACATAAATGGGTATTACCGTATCATTATTTGTCAAATATTAGGAAATGTAATGGTAACTTTATCTAAATTATTCGATTTACAAAAAAACAGGTTGAAGATGATTGAAAATATTTAAATCGAACTTATAGGGTGGGTATGTGAATCATTTAATCTATGTGGGAATGAAACCAGTCATTTTACGGTCTGCTAAGCATAGAAATTGAAATAACATTTGTTTTCAATTAAATTTAAATTCAACAAAGTACATATTTTTTAAATTTAATATGTGCTTAAGAGTAATACAAATGATTGTAATGATCACATTAAATATCCCATTTTGTTAAAAAACTAATATCATTCAAATGACTGGAGTGACCACCACATACGAAACTTTAATTTACCAAAATTTGATATAAGTTCTACTCTCCTGAATAAACTGCATGTTTACTCCACTTGTATTTAAAAAATACATGTTTTATTTTTTGCAATCTTCTTACATTGCCTTGCAAGTTTGTAAAGTGAATAGTCCCATTTTCATAGCAATCTACGCAGTTGAAACAATGCTAACGTTAAATAATTGACAATAACGTTGACGATGTTCACCCGTAAATAAATGCCAATTGTCAATTGCTCCTGAACTCTAGTACAACCATTAGTATGGAATTAACGTAAAAAAAATCATTAAATTTTTTTAATGCAAATTATCAATATTCGAAATATACATTATAACAGATCAACCATCTGCTATGAACTTATTTGTTCATTTAAGTAAATTATTCGTACATAGTAGTATATGTTCGCTAGAGATTATTGTTTGGCGATTAGGAAAAATTTACAGGGCAATAACACCACATCAAAATATTTGTTTTGATAAGCATTGACATGGATTACATTCCAATCATATATTTTTTTAAGCAAGTTATCATAATTAAAATTTTGTTCGTTTGAACAACAACAATGCAGTAAATTGTTGAATGAGGCATTATTTTATGCATCATTTCACAAGTGCACACCGCTATTTTTGTTAGGGGGAAAAAATCTACAGCCAAAATAAATACCTATTTTCCGTTATACAGGCCAAAAAATGGTTTTTTGCATTCGTGCTATTGTATTTTCCTAAAATTAAAAATATTTGCAGAATATGCACGGCCTGTAATTATTATTATTTTTACACTGAAACATTTATTCGCTCAACGGCAAAGGAAAGTGCAACAATGTATTCGTGAACAAACAAAGTATACTTACTTTTTAAAACACTACCTATGGCTCTTCTGTTACAATGCAATGTTTCAACTTTAGATGTATCCATAATGAAATGTATTTTTGTTATCAATATAATTAGAGGGATGTGAAATGAAATGAAAAAAAGCGTAGACTACAAGACTTGAAACAATGTTTGCATTATGGCAGTCTTCAACTGTAGAATTTCATACAAAGCTTGCCATTTCGGAAAATTCTGCTCCATTCCAAATTTAGGTACTAGCAAAGTGGTACCTTTTTAAAGAATGTTTTGCAGTATAAAGTTTTGTACCAAGTTTACTAATAAAAAATGAGTTTAATAAAAGAAGTATCTGGTGACAATCTGTATTTACCAGATCAAGCTAACAATAATGTTGAGAAGGAACTTACAAATAGTGTGTCAAAGGATAATGATAAAAACCAAGTTTGTGGTCTACCAGGGAAAGTGGAACGTGAAAACAGAGAGATTCTTCATGATCGAATTTATTACGATGTAACCGATTTTATCCATCAACATCCCGGTGGGGATATAATAAATTTGTATACCAACTCTGGTGAAGATGCTACAATAGATATTCAGTAATTTCATTATCGTTCCCTCAATACGGTATTGGCCATCATGAAAAGTCTACCAAGTCGCCAAGCTACTAAGGAAGAACGTAAGTGTCAATATCTATCATTTTAAATTGTACAATTAATCATTCTTTTCATTCGTATATTTTTTTTAGTTTCGGTGGATTTTGAGACGAAAAGGAGACACAGTCAAATAACAAAAGACTTCCAACAGCTAACCAGTGAACTGGAGGCAGAAGGGCTATTTAACCCTGATCCGTTCAATGTCATTTGTCGTATGGGCCAAATTCTTGTCATGTTTATTTGTGGCATGTGTATGTTATTGGGGTTGGGAGACATTTCAATAATTTGGAGGTTGATTAGTGTGCTAATTATAGCGTTAGTTGGAGGGCAGTCTTTCTGGTTAGGACATGAGTGTGGACACAACTCATTTACTGGAGTACCCAAAATCGATAGAATCATTCAAACATTTAATTTTGGTAAGTGTACCTTATAATTTAAAAAAGTATGCCAAAGTTAGTAAGTATTATTTTTTTAGGATTTGTGCTTGGTTTATCGGCATCCTGTTGGAACTCTACTTATGCGAAGCATCACACCATGCCTCAATATGAAACAGATTACATGACAGATCTCAAAACCATGACACTACTATCTCTTAATGAAAATCGTAAAAGAAAGACCGACCAAATATCCTCAATTTGGTCGCACTACCAAAATATTTTGTTTCTATTTTTTGACACATTTGTTGTCATGCTCACCTGGAAGTTTAATCGGCACTTAAAGTTTGCCCTGAAAAATAGTTGCTGGTTAGACTTGGTCTGTATGCTTTGTCATTACTCTCTTGTTCCACGTGCTGGAATTCAGAATTGGGTTGTTATTACTTGGCTTTGTTCGATTTAAGCTTTGGGAAGTCTAATTATGTTTCATGTATACCAACCTGTGGGAAGGAAAGGTGGAAAGCTGCACTGGGTTGAATATGCATTTTCACATACCAAAAAACACTCAATCTTCTTATTTCTTTGATTGGTGGCTTGGTTACCCGAATAATCAAATTGATCATTATTTATTTCTGCAATGCCCAACTATAAAAGGACGCTAAGTAGCGACAAAGTGAAGGCATTTGCTTTACAAAATGGATTTCCTTATCAAACATGTTCGTATTGGGAAGCCTTTACAAATAATTACTTTAATTTAGAATGTGTCGCACAACAAATAGGATGTAAATTAATAAATGTGAAACATGAATTTTGCGAATGAAAAATATTCATGTAAATTCTTGAAATCTTTTATTTGCACATGACCAGCATTTTTAGATTGTATAAAAAGGCGAAAAGTAACGTATGACGTATGTTTTGTTTATTTAGGTAAATTATTTTGTGTGAAACTACAAAATGTACCAATTAATTTTAAAAGATGTAAAAAATATTTGTTTATTGGATTTTAATGGGATAATAAAATGAATCGCTGCAATAATTTTTTTTTGAGAAATCAGCGAAGCCAGACAGAGATTTTTATTTAGTGTTAATACAGATTACGTAATAGCATCTTTTTATATGGCTAGTGAATGGCTGAGCTTCGAACGTGAAGATGTATTGCAGATGAGACAATTAGTACTTTTATGGGTTAACATGTAGAAAAGTTTGAAAAAAGGATTTTATATTTTGTACACTTGAAAGTGTAGCTTTGCTAAAAATCATCAAAATTAACACAAGGGATACCAAAAAGTTTTGTTCTTAAGTAAAGTTTTAGTTTGGATAAAAAACATACGAAAATAAACGATTTATGGATATTTTGTTTTAAGTCAGTTAAAAAATAAAAGCTGGGCAGTAAAACAAACAAAAAACGTTCCCGCCTTTTCTCACCCCTTGTTGCTGCTGCTGCAAAATGCATGGGCATTGGAGTAAAGTTAAAGGTGATGGTGGTAGTGTAACGCATTCAAAATAACCATAGAGGGAAAAAAAGTGATGAAAATCAATAACAAAAAAACAGATGAACAGTGGAAACGTCGCGTATTATTAATAAATGTCAGTGGCGAGAAAGAGGGTCACCCATCGAGAAGATTCAGTCATAAAATCGTTGCTTAACTTCTCGCCAGCCAATCAGGTGAGGGTAATACAGAATACCGATTCTGGTTCTTTCGATATAGGTGTATGTGGATATGCTGTACTGTAATGTTATCTTGATGGGTGTTGGTTATGTCCTTATTTATCAATATTTGTACTACCAAAGCTAATAATTTCATTTTATTGGCTATATGATAAATGGGATGATATACTTACAGTAAATGTATACGAAGTGTATATTTTTTTAGCAGTCATTTTGGTTGGTGTACAAAAATAGGGATATTTTAAACGAAGGCAAACGTATTAAAAATGCAGGCATTTCACAAAAAAAAAATCTTACAAATCTCAGTTCATTAGAACAGCAATAGAAAGAAACTGAGTGAATTGTTATCTGTTACACACGCTATAAAGGAAACTGTACAGTCAAGAACAATGTGTAGAATAAATGCATCGAATGCATTTTTGCTTTCATTGCTTAAAAAACTATTTCTGAAGTTTGGTTCACTATCTTTTGTATGAACCCGGTGATTACATATGTTATATTACTCTGCACATTTGCCAAAATTATTATTAAAAAACCATTTAGAGTAAAACAAAGAGGACCGTTTACTTAACATTAAGGATAAAGCATTTTTTATAAATTTTTTAATGCAGTTAGAGGTGCAGCGGTAAAACAAAGCTGTAGTACATTATAAGATGCACCTGTTCTTAATACCTGTAATTAAACTTAATTATAAGTGCATAAATGTTGAACTATTTGGTAAATATTTTTTAGAATAAAAATAGTGTTCCGATGTAAAAAAAATTAACTATTAACTAACATCTGTAAATTTATTGAAAAGAGCTAATTTCAGTCAAAAATAAGTTGCTAACGTGAAAAAGGGGGATCCCATATGATTTTGTTTAAATGAAAACAGTCAGAAATTTGTTGGATTTTTTCAAAGCCCATCACGATAAACATAAGCGTGTTTAATTTAAAGATAAGAATTCATAAATAAAATAATGGCTTCTATTTTTAACACAATAAAATTTAAAATTGGTATTTTTCTTATAAAACATCTTATCAACATATATGTAAGTAGGTATTTTTTTTGTTAAAATGACATTAAAGAAAATTTATACACGATTTCGCTACTCAATTTGAAATAAACGAAGATTAATACTTTTAAGAATAAATTTGATGACTTCCTCTGCCAATCAGAAGCCAAGCAAGAGTTTAACCATGTAACATCTAGATATGTTGCGACTTTATGCTTTATGAACAAAAAAAGTTCGGTTTTTATTTCACGCTTGGATTACCAAACTGTCATTGGTAACTGACAAAATAACAAAAACAATTCATGATTGATGAATTATTTAAAACGTAAATTTAATCGTACGGATATGCAAACGAATTTAACAAGAACTGATGCTCTGTTAAAATAATCAAACAAGAACAGCAACAAAATGTAGATTTTAGGTTTTCGATTAGATTGTGTTATTTAATCTTGATACGTTGCGAGATCAGTATTAGTTTGCAACGTGTATATGTATGAATATATTTTATTAAGGAGTATTTTCTCATATGCAGTTAAATACTTTCAGTTGCATTTATGCATCCACACAGTGCAACAGCAATAATGCTAACTAAATTTTACTTGCTTTAATTCATTGAAATCAAACTTTTTCCGATGGGTGAATAATTTAATTTATCTGGGCATGAAACCAGTCATTTTATGGTCTGCTAAGCATAAAAATTTAAAAAGTACTTGTTTACAACCAAATTTAAATCAAAACAATTAAATAAATAATAGTACAAAAAATCTTTTTTTTTCGTTGATAAAAAAATTATATGATTGGTATGGTCACAGGCAAAAATATAATTTATCCCAAATTGACAAAAAACTTGATTTGAAACATTAATGATTTATAATAATTTAAAAAAATAAATCAGTGACAAAACTTGCTTCTAAACTCTACCAGGCAGGCCACGATCATAAGAAAAGAATTGGCATATAAAAATCCTTTAAAAACATAAAATGAACACTATTTATTTTAAAACCAGTGTTAAAGATCAACAATTTGGGATAAATTTATTCCTATATGTAAATGTGTGTTTAGTAAAAGGAAAATTTGATTTAAAAATACAGGGCAACAATAATCATTCAAAATAAGCCTGTTGTAGGATAAATGATTTATGGGAGAATTCGTTTATGCACCATTTCACAAGTACACGCTTGCAAATTTTTGCTTGAGCTAAAACTGCAACGAAAATCTGACGACTAAGAAAAGGATTTTGCATTCGTGTTATTGTACACTACAACAACTAAACTAATGTAGAAAATGCATGGACTGTAATTATTAAGAAGTGCTTTAGTACTTCTTATTGATTTCGTATTTCATGTATGTGTGTCTGTCTGCGTGTCTTTCTGGCTGTGATTGCTCTAATTCAAAAACCCTTTGACCTATTCATCTGAAATTAGGAATACAGGTACTTAGTGGCACAAGTAAGAATGCTATTGATTTTCAGCCAAATTGGACAAACGGTACCGGAGTAATGGCGAATTAGCGGTTACATGCTATTTAAATGGGCAAAAAAAATTATTTCATAAATCGATAGATTGAAGTATTGGCATCAAACTTTCTCAAGAGACTTATAGTCTAAAACTGAACAGTTTTGGAATAACAGACAAATAACGGTTACATGCTTTATAAATGGGGAAAAAATAAAATTGACTTTTTTACTTCTGAACTTTAAAAATCAGTAGAAAGTACTTAAAGCACTTCTTTATATAATATTGACAAAACTAGTTAGTTTTGTATTACACTGAAACCCTTTTTTCTCCACAATGGCAAATAAAATGCATTCGTGAAGAAAAAAACTTTTTAATTACTACCTAGTCTTACCTCTGTTAAAATGCAGTACTATGGATGCATTCACAACGAATTGTATTTGCGAAATCATCCTACCTTTACAGCAATGTAAAATAAAACATGAGAAAACGTAGACTAGTAGACTTAAAAAATGTTTGCATCGTAATATGCTGATCATGTTGCATTTCAGCAGACGAATTGTCTATAAAGCTTGCCATTTCGCGGAATGTTGCTCTATTTCAAATTTAGGTATTAACGAAGTGTTACCCTTTTTGTTTTTGATGCGTAGTGAATATTAAGTGACAGTTTGGCTATTTATTTTAAAAAAAAATGAGTCACCAAAGTAATAATGTTGAAAACGAAGATACGAGTAGTGTGTCAAAGGAAAATTATAAAAACCTTTGTAGTGGTTTCGAGAAAGTGGAAAAAAGAGAGATTCTCCAGAACGGAATTTTTTACGATGTTACCGATTTCATCAAAAAGCATCCAGGTGGAGATATAATAAATTTATACACGAACACTGGAGAAGATGCAACCATAGCTATTCAGCAGTTTCACTATCGTTCCCTGGAAACCGTATTGGCCAAAATGAAGGGACTTCCAATGCGCAAAGCTACATCAGAAGAACGTAAGTATTGCTTATACTTATACTTATATTTCACAGTTAACCTATTTTTAACCAAATATTTTCCAGTAGTTAGTGTAGATTTTGAGACGAAAAGAAGACACAGTCAATTAACAAAAGATTTCCAACAGCTAACCAATGAATTAGATGCAGAAGGACTATTTAAAACTGATACATATCGCTCTGCTTTTATAATAAGCAAAATACTTGCCATGTTTCTTTTTGGAGGGGGCATGCTACTCTGGTTTAGCGACAAGTCACTAATTTGGCATGTAATTAGTGTGGTAATCATAACATTGGCTAGCGGGCAATGTCTATGGTTGGGACACGAATGTGGACACAACTCGTTTACTGGAGTCTCCAAAATCGATAAAGTTTTTCAAATATTTCATTTTGGTAAGATCACAATATATTTTGTTTGTAAAAAAAATATGTTATATGTTATTAATTAAAAAATAAACATGTTTTAGGATTTGTGTTGGGTTTGTCGGCATCCTGTTGGAACTCAACTCATGCGATGCATCACGCCATGCACCAGAACGACACCAAGAACGCTGATATTAAAACCATGTCGTTATTATCTTTCAACAAAAATTATGTAAAACAAAAGTCAACAAAAAATATTTGGCCCCATTATCAACAAATTTGTTTCTTTTTTTTGATACATTAATAATCCTACTCACCTGGAAGTTTAATCATCACTTCAAGTTTGTCCTTAAGAATAGTTGCTGGTTAGACTTGATTTGTATGCTTTGTCATTATTCTCTTGTTCCACTTGTTGGATTTCAGAACTGGCTTGTTATCACTTGGCTTTGTTCGATATATGCTTTGGGAAGTCTGCTTTTGTTTCATGTATATCAACCCGCTGTAATGCAAGATAAAAAACTGCACTGGGTTGAATACGCATTTTTACATACCAAAAACATTGAATCTTCTTGGTACATGGATTGGTGGTTTGGTTTCTCAAATAATCAAATTGAACATCATTTATTCCCTACGATGCCCGAATATAAGAGAAAGTTTTGTAGTGACAAAGTTGAAGTCTTTGCTTTACAAAATGGTCTTCCCTATCAAACATGT
Organism: Entomobrya nicoleti; assembly: GCA_034695465.1. Taxonomy (NCBI): domain Eukaryota; kingdom Metazoa; phylum Arthropoda; class Collembola; order Entomobryomorpha; family Entomobryidae; genus Entomobrya; species Entomobrya nicoleti. The sequence goes on from JAQFZG010000568.1 coordinate 19,281, forward strand.
TCGTATTGGGAAGCCTTTAAAAGTAATTATTTGAATTTAGAATATGTCGCACAACAAGCAAGATGTAAATTAACTTATTAATATATATTTTTTTATGTTGTGTTAAACAAAAACGTTCATCTTGAATTCTTAAATAAAAGCTTATCCAACCTCAAATTAGGTTAATTCTTTTAATGTGGTGTTTAAAGATGCACTTATTTGATTACCTAGTGTAATATTTTTAACATTGTAAACAGTCGTTTTTTTTTGCTGTAGACTACTAATGCAGTTCTCTTAAAATCAAATTGCCTTTACTTTTATTTTGCACATGTACCACATTTTTTTAATATTGAATTAAAGGGCGAATGATAATAAAATAACGTACGTGTTGTGTATTTAGATAAATAATGTTGTGCGAAACTATAAAGTGCATATTAAGTGTTGTAAAAATAATTGTTATTGCATTTTAAGTGGATAATAAAATGAATTGCTGCATTTTATTTTTAAAAATCAACGAACCAGAAAGTGGTATTTTTTTTAAAAGCGTAAATGCAGAAAATAGCAAACTTTTTATATTGTTAGCGTATGAAAGCTTAGAACGTGAAGATGTATTTCAGTTTAACATGGATAAAATATGGAAAAATATGTGTTTTATATTACATACAGTATTACTATTTATTGAAAGAGTGGTTTGTATAAAATCATAAAAAAACTAACTCATTGTACAATAACGTTTTGTTGTATAGTAGAATTTAATTAGGTTTATAAAAAGATACGAAAATACATGAGTTACGGACATTTGTTAATTAAAAAATAAAAAGTGAATCGTACGTTTTCACCTTGCATTAAATATGCAAGAAAAGCAGCAAAATAAAGGAAACCCGTATTTCCTACGAAGTATTTTATCTATTGCTTGATTTATAAATATTTTGCAAAAACTATAAACATTCCTTTTAATTACATAGTAAACGGTATGCTTAAAAAATAATTTAATCGAGTCAACAATCAAGTACAATAAAAAAGGATACAAGAATTAGACGGGAATTAATTAATTAATTATTAATTAGTAGCGGGAGACAGAATAGAGAATAAACAAAAGCATTCCTCTGAAAAGAAGTAAAGATTTTAGTTGCTGGATTGATTTTATTGGTGATATTTTTCTTTCCAAATTGACTTATTTCGCTAAAATGCCTGTGCTAGAAGAAGCCATCAAAAATTGCTAGAGTGTATTTTTGCACGTTTTCAAGTAGAGCTTTTTTGATGCCAACCAGAGGCAAACAAACAATATTTTGAAAGGTAATCATGATAAATTAACATTCTCTTATTGCCTGTCATTCATAATTTTTAAGGTATTTTAAATTTAAATAGAACTTTTCTCTTATTTCACACATATTCTCCGAAATCATTAAGGGAATTATGGAAACAATGTCTTTATTATTACAACTGACAAATTGAATTCCAACCGAGCAGCAATTTAATCAGTACATCCAGCTTTACATGCTCGAAATTTCATCAGTTTTCTTCCAAATTTAATATTTCAAATTTTCATTGGTCAACAAACTTATAACAAACTGGACGACATTTAGCATTTAACTATTACGTGAAGATTTATTATTTTTTTCATTATTTTTATAGCTTAGGAAAACCTCAGTTCCAAAAGAATGACTTGTACTGGACCTACTAAGAAGGTTGTGGTAGTCTTTTAAATATGGTTATTTTTTAAATAATATTCGTTAAATGTATTTTTATCAAACTAGCTATTTCATTTAACATAAACAAATCCTCTAAAAAAACTATTTACAACCCAATCGTAATTTACTTGAATTCGTTACAAAATATAGTTGACTGTCCAATATAAATTATTTCTACTGTTTTGATATCGTACGGAGGTAAAGCGAAAAAAAACGTTTTCAGCACTTTTGGATCTCAAGCAGTTTATGTATCCATACGTGTGACCACAAACATGCGTAAACTAGTTCAATATAAACAAACCAGTTATTTATTTATCCATACAAAACGTTTTCGTTGTTAATTTTTAAAAATTAAGTCTTAATTTATAAACAGGGCTAGCAACTTATTAATTTTTTTAATGGGTCAGTATGTCTTTTATTTTAAATATTTGTATTACCAAAACCAATAATATCGCAGTTGGTTGGGCATATAAACTGGGATGATATAAGTTAAATAAAAGAAGCATAAAACAAAATGTAAAACAATTTTAATAATGCGATAACGAGTAATACATTAAAATAATCACACTAAATTGTTTTATGAGCATAATATGTGTTCTTCATTTTTTTTCATTATTTGTAATGATAATTTAAAAAGCTTTAATGATTATGTCAATATGTTAAAACTATTTAAAAACCAATTTGTACAATATCTAGTGCAACTTATCTATATCTGTTTGCTATGAGATTTTTTTGACAATTATTTTGCTACTCGTTCATAAACTAATTTATTACAACAATATTATTTCTTTTGTTGGATTAAAATACGCCAATTTACAAGCTTCCAGAAACGAGCAATGTTGATAAGGCAAATTATGTTTATTAGCGAAAGCCTTCACTTTTTTACTACACTGCATTAAATTGTGATAAGGCATTGCCGGAAACAAATGATGTTCAATTTGATAGTTTAAATGAACTGTCCACCAATTCGCAAAATTGAAACATCGAATGTTGGTAACCCGAGCAAAAATATTTTCAATCCAGTGCAGTTTATTGTCCCGATTGTGAACAATTGGTTTTTGAACATGAGAGAGTATCAAATTAATAACAACTAATATTGACGATAACCAAGTGACCGCAAACCATACCCAAAATCCCAACAAAGGAATAAGAGAATAGTGAGCTATCATGCAAATCAACTCAAACCAACATTCGTTCGCAATAACAAATTCCAAATGAAAATTAAGTTTCCATGAAAGTAGAACTATTAAAGCATCCCAAAAGAGAAACCAGAAACGGTCGAAATGGAACCATAAGTCTTCGTGGTTGCTTTTTCGTCTTAAATTGCCACTTCCATAATTAAGCGTATCATGAAATTCCATATGTGTTTCTGTCCAACTGGACGTTGATAGTCCCATAATTAATCCTGTGATTAATGTACATATAACTGAATTAGATTTAAATATAAGCAGTTAATATACTATAGTAAACGTACCTTCTTGCCCTAAAAGAAGACTAGGACCTCCTGCCAACGTTATTAAAATGACACCAAGAACTCCATAAATAGACGACGTTTCACTGTAGTAGTATGACACATATAATCCAATTAAAAATAAGGCTATTGTGTTTGCTATCCCAATAATATGGGATAACGGATCTGGATCCATAAGTCCATCTGTTTCTAGTTCGGCGGAGAGTTTTAGGAAGTCGTCGGTTATTCGGTCATGTCTCTGTTTTATCCTATCTGAAATTAGTAAATATATTAAATATATATTAGAATATATGTTAGTAAAATAAATTTGATAAAAATCAGATTTTTTTTTACCTTCTTTAATACATGATTTCTTCTTAAGAGACAAACACAAATTACAGTTATCCAATTTATTGGTGTCCGACTTATGCAAGTCTTTAGATGGATTGGATGCATTGTTGTTGTTTTTTTCCCCAGCTGTCATTTTGGTTGGATGTACAAAAAAGAGTGATATTTTAAACAAATTTCGGATATTTTGTCTTACAAAAAATATTTATGTAAAAGTTAAGTTCATGCGAACAGCAATTGTAACAAACTGAGTGAAATGTTAGTTGTAACAAAAGCTTTAAAGGAACTTGTCTAATTAGGTGTACAGCAAGTGCATCGAATGCATTTTTTTGCATAAATTGCATAGTTACAAAAAAAACGATTTCTGAAGTTTAGTTTGTTACTGTGTATCTATTGTATAAATCCGGTATCACACACATATGATCATAGAATGCATTTGCCAATTTTTTTTGATGCAATTTTAGGTGCAGCGGTAAAACGATATGCTGCGTTGGTGGATTAAAAGATTCTACACCTGTTATTAAAATTAATAAATTATTACTAGTATCAATACAATGAATTGATGTTGAAATATTTGAGATATGAGTTTTTTAAGATACATATAAGAAATAGCTTTAATTATCTACTAACAACCCTATAATTTGTCACGGGCATGATCTACAAGATGATAATTAAAAAGTAATACTGGCTACAAAGTTGAAGGTCTATTGGAGTTTTATTCCATATTGCAAATGATATTTGTTTAAAACCAAAAATGTGAATTGCCTTTTTTATGTTGATATGATTTTTAAGGTGGAAAAGTTTCTAGATCAAACGGACAAATGAAGAGTTGGCTGAAAATAAGAAAAAAAAGGCTACGAGTACCTTACGTACACGTATAGTATAGCTGTATCCAAAAATTAATAAATTCGTTTGTAATAGGGATCATAACGACGGAGCGGAAACAATGATACATAATTGAGCCCTATTTGTGACCCTACGAGATCAGCTTGAGCTAAAGAGGCACATGATGCAGGATTACCTTGCCGAGAGCTATCAAATGCGTTGTTTAAAATATGTCCTATGAACATGTTCAAAATATTCGATTTTTGACCTTTGACCTTGGGGTTTGACCATGGGGCTAAAAAAAATAACCCACAAATCAAACTTAAGTAAAATTATGTCATGCGTTCTTGAGTTATCGGCCGAGGCGACAAAACGGATAGACGGACAAACATATTAAAGTCATTTTTCGCAGAGCTTCGTTTTCTTCGTAATAATTTTTAGTTCCATTTTTTTAAAGAACATGATCATATGAAAACCCTTTTGTTGTACTAAATGCAATTAGTACAGCAAGTGGTTTAGATGAAAGTGTCAAGATTTTAATTGGACTAAAAAATCATATCAAAAATGAATACTATCATTATGCTTCATAAAATAATGAAATAAATTTGTGGGTAGCTCAAACAATCTGCACAATGTAATAATTGATGAGGCAGAAAATAAAATTATTTGTTAAAGTGTACAGTCTGTACTGTATATCCCTGTACCAGTATGGCGTATTCAGAGTACATGTAATGTAGCGGCAGAAAATGCATAAGGTTACAAAAAAATGTATAAAAATCAGTCCAATAAAAATCGCATCAATGTTACAATTAAGCGATAAATAATGGGCATATGGGAAAGGAGGAGGACTTTTTTTCATGGTTCGGTGATAAATATAGGTCTCTTTAACTTTAGGATATGAACAAAAATATAGAAGAAATGGATTTGCCTACAATAAAACGTTATAATTGTTATGTTCGTATTTCGTATGAACATTGTAGTTTTAGTATTATTATCAACGGCTGCAGTACACTTGCCATTTTACCCACAATTGCCGGAAACATCATTTGCTTCTCATATTCTCATGCTAGTGCTGACAAGCCCACGATTTTAGTAAATCTATAAAATGAATATTTTTACTTATTTGAAAACATAAAATTCGTTTGGGCAATTTTATTAAAATGCAATATAATAGAGATACACAGACACTACTGTAATTGGAAAAGTTGTATGGCTTCGGTATACATTTTTTTCGGCCTAGATTTCGTGAGCTTTTAAGTCAAGAAATAGTTAAAACCATAAAGTAGATAGAAATGGTATAGCTAAAATCGTACGTTGCATGTTTTACTAGAATTATTGACATAAACAAGGCAATTTGACATCTGAAAATTGTAGCGTTGTGCGGTTATTTAAATTGGTGTTTAAACGATTGGTGTTAGCAACACAGTTTGTTATCATAAAACGTTTTAAAAATCCAACTCAGAAATGCCTATGAATGTAAATCAAAATCTAAATTGACAAATGACAAATCACTCTAAAAAATCCTTAACAGTATTGTGCACGCATTGCATTAAATATAACAAGTATAAACAAATGCATACTAGAATTTAAAAAAGTCCTATCGAAATACACATAATTTTTTGTGCAACAGCGTTCAAGCAAATTTATGCATATCATTTGTTCGACCAATCGAATATTCAAAGATTATAACTTCTTCTACTTAAACAGTAACCATACAAGCGTTAAATAATTTACCAACGAAATATCAAAAGATAATATGTAATATTTATTCAAGTGAACGTTTTTACTTTTAGTTCACGCTCAACTTCCCATGTAACTGTGGACAACCCAAATATGAATCAATTTAGTTTGCCCATGTCGATTCATAAATTAATTATAATTGTACTGATAAATCTCAATTTTACCAAAACTGATGCTCTGTTACAAAAACCAGACATGAACAGCATTAAAGTGCAGATTCTCAATTTGATTGTGTTTTTATATCATAATGGGGAGTCAGATCAGTAATTAATCGAGTCATTAAGCTGTAACGATTATATAATGAGTGCGTTTGTACATTTAATTTCATCAGAACAGGTTTAAAGTGATGCTACTATTGTACAACAACGATATGCTGCATTGCACTTATTACATTTTTTACAAGTTTTACTGGTGTATTGTTACCTTTACTAAATATTTATTGATTTAATAAAAGGAAACGTCTAGCTGAAGTATAAAAAAAGGCTAGAATATAGATTATTAAAAATATTAATGCTATAATTATCTATCGTTCAGACGTTTACAAAAAACGGTTGCTGTATTTTTAGGGTTTTTTGATAATTTTTGTTATTTTGAGCATTGCCAAAACGTGCAACATTGCTGGTCTTTCGACTAACCTATTTGAAAGCGAGTTTTTGGGCTGCTCATTAGCAGTTATTTTTGATATAAAGAAATAAGATTAAATTAATTTACTAATTAAAATATTATGTTTGTTGAGCTATGTCACTTACAATAACGTGTACTGTATACCATATTAACGATACAGTATGCTAAATAGTTGTTGCTACTGAAAAATATGAACAACATTCATGGCATTAAAATAAACGAAATTACAATATTTTTTTCAGACAGCAGTTTATTTGCTGTGACAGAAGGTATCAAGAATATAAAATGTATTACAGTTTATATGCCCAACAATTTGCGACACAAAATTGAGACGTGCGTGATGATTGTGTATATTTAGGGCTATTATTGAATTATTGAGTGCTAGTGAGTATTTACTTAAATGGTTTATCAAATAGGATCCTCCGATATTAAAGGCACAATTATGTATGTATTAAAAAATGCAAAAGTAGTAATAGTAACGATAGTAATATAAAAATAGCGAACTAGCCTGTAAATCATCTGGTATCATTTTGTAATACAGAAATGCTATTTATTAAGGGTTTGGATGATTTCTTAATGGATCTATCATCATTTTGCACATTATAGGCAAGCTAGTGTTAACTAAACTCAAAATACAATTCACGAAAAGCTGTTTAAAGAAAGGCGAAAATATGGAAATCGACCTTATTGGTTAATGAATCATTTACATATTCATGATGGCATGAAACCAGTCATTTTACGGTCTGCTGGTATAAAGAATGAAACTGTAGTTTTTAATAAAAAATGCTAAAACAGATTGATTTTCTCAGAATACGATAAGAACCAAAAAAAATAAAAATGAATCTAATCACACTTAAAAAACGAACGGAAGTAAAGTTGTAACGGGTAACATGATAACTCTTATTTATGAATAACAACAATGCTGGTTAAATTTTTGCAAATCAGGAAATTTAATGAATTATTTATTATTCTTGAAAAATAAGCAAAGTATACACATTCAGTGCTAAAACTTGCTACTGAAATCTGCTAGAAAAACAACTATGAGTTATTATAAAATATCAACCAGCTCTTTTATATTTATTTGTTCATGAAATTATTCTTGGTTGCTTTTGAAGTAATATTTCGTTGGTGATTTTATATAATGGTTTGGCGATCTACCAAAGTCGATTTAAAAAAATAACGAAGTCACAATACGCGCTTAAAATAGATGCTTCATTTAGAATTGACATTATCTTGCAACTTCTAACCATATATGTACTCAAGTTATATTACAAGTTGAAAGATAGCTGAGCAAGCGATAAATGAATTATGAGGTATTCGATTATGCCGCATTTCACAAATCATGTTTAACCAATTGTCTACTAAAGACAACCAATATATGCCATTTTGGTAGTATCAATAATAAAAAGTGCACCTGTACAAATTTCTGTTAAGGCAAAGCTAAACTGCAACAAACCTATATTTTCCACTATGATAGCCAAAAAAAGTGGGTGGTGTTGCTATTCGTGAAATTGTGTCTTCATACCAATCCATAACGACTAGAAAAATGATAACCTATCATTATTGTTGTTAAAAAGATAGGCATGTATTGTATGGCAAAGTAAAATGCAACAATGTAGGCGTCAAGAAATAACCTATACTCTTTCTATTCGTCCTTGTGTTACTTTTAGAAAACAATGGTTCAACTTTAGCTGCATACATATAACGAAATGTATTTTGGTAAACATTCTAACAGCTACCCATGCAAGGAAGTAAAATTCAATGAAAATTGACTTGAAACAATGTGAGCATTATTATAATACCTAATTGGAAGCATTTGAGGAGATGAGTCGCACACAAATCTTGTAGTTTCCGGGAAATCGGCTCAATTTTAAGTGTAATTAAGTGTTAATGTATTTTTTTAAAATCTAATTAAAATAAGTTTAACAGGAGAATAATTTAGTGACAGTTATTATTTGCAATCCCACTCAACCAATAATATGTCAAAGCAACGGGATACAAATATTTGTAGTGGTTCTGTAAAAGTGGAAAAATTTGTGATTCTTTTACGGCTGACTTTTCTACGATGTTACATACTTTATCAAAAAAAACATCCCGTTTGAGAAATAATAAATGTATATACGAACTCTAGAGAAGCTACCACAATAGCTCTTCAGTAATTTTACTATCGTTCCCTGAAAATGGTTTTAGCCGAAAGGGTAGGGACTCCCGAACAGCAAATCGACTACTGAACAACGTAACTTTAAATAAAAATAATATTTTATTTTTATTTTACATTGATATTTTTGAAGACATTATGTTCTTCATAAACTTTTTATTTCATAAATATGCCAAAAGTATTATTAATAAAACATATATTTAATTCAATAAATACTTTTTATTTAAGAACTATGCTTGGATTTTTTGCACCTTGATAGAAATCAACTAATGCAAAGCATCAAGCCATGTCTCAATCTGAAAAAAACGTTGATCTCAAAACCATTACAATATGAGTCATCAACATCAACAAAGTTCCTCAGAGAAAGTCAGTTTAATTAATACGTAAAGTTTGTTCTTAGGAATACTTTCTGGTTCGGAATGATTCTTGCCTGATTTGTCATTATTCTCTTGTCCCACTTGTCCGATTTCAGAATTGGCTAGTTATCATCTTATTACATAGATTGGTGGCTTGGTTTCTCGAGTAATCAAATCGAACATCATTTATTTCCTGCAATATCCCACCATAAAATGAAGGATACTTTGTAGCAACCAAGTTAAAGAATTTTCTCTAAAAATGGGTCTTCATTATCAAACGTGTTCGAATTGGGAGGCAATTAAATCGAATTATTTAATTTAGTTTAGAATATGTTGCACAACACACAAAATGCATGTTAAGCTATTATAAAATGTAAAATATGTTTCGTGAAAACAAAAAGTGTTATATATTTACTAGCCTTAATTGATAATAATGCTTCATTTGATTAAGTTGTACAGCTCAGCTTAAACTGCTACCGAGATGTAACAAGAAGTAGTTCTTTTTTAATGTTAGCACAACATTACGTTTGTAACTCTCTTATGCTACGCTTTATAGTGTTTTTTGTGAATACTATGATAAAATATGGTGTGCAAAACTACAAAGTGTAACAAGCTATAAACGCATTTTTAAGTGATGTAAATTAAATGTTAATTTCGTTTTTATGAGGTAATGAAATGAGTTACCGAGTTTTTATGGAAAAAAATCAGCGATGCAGGCAGAGGTTTTTATGTTTGGTTATACATCTACCATAATAATATCGTTTTATATTGCTATAAAGGTGAATCTTATAACGTGAAGATGTATTACAGATAAAAACAAGTTTCAGTGTTATGGGTTACTGTATAAAAAACGTTAGATAATAATGTTACATACACTTTTACTTTTATTCATAATTGAGTTTAGCGTTACAATTACAATCATCAAAGATAAAAAGTGTTATCTAAGCTATTTACTGTTTAATAAAATTTGATCGGGTTTTCAAAAAGATATGAAAATAGATGAACTAAGGATTTAAAAAATTAAGACAATAAAAAAATGGGTAGTAAGGTTTTATCGTACCGTTTGCATGAATAAAAAGCAGCAAAATAGTAAAAAAAAACGTATCATTAATTTTTTTATCAACTGTCTGATTTTTTTTAAATTGAGCATAAAACTTGAGCATTCCTTTAAATCACATAAAAATTTACTCAATTAAAAGTAAACTTAATCGAGTAAGCACTCAGGTACAGCAAAATATAATACAGAAATACACGCATGAATGGGTAATGCATAGTGGGAGACAACATAGAGCATAAACCACGTTATTTTATTAGTATGAAAATAAATAAAAGTTAAAAGTCTTAGATTTTTTTACACTTCTGATAGGTTTCCTTCCCAACTAAATATAACACGTTAACTTTTTTTAAACCTAGAAAGTGACAAGTAAAGTTGACGTCAAAGTTCTTAAAATCAATGGTATTTTTGATTGCAAAATGGAAGACTAGCAATTAATTGTAATACTTTTCAAATTACTTATGTTTAATTTATTTATTTAAGTTTTCCTCATTAGAATTAGAACGCAGCACCATGGTAAATAGGTTAAATACTAGCATATATTTTTGCGCTTTTTCGTTGTCGAAATCTTTGGATACTATCCGGAGGAAAATGAACTGAAAAGTAAACATGATAAACAGGTCCTCCTCGTGTGCCTGCCAATATTTTTTCAGGTATAAGTTCAAATTTAAAACCAAATTTTTCTCTAATTTAAAAGATTGTTACAGGATATAACTGAATAAGGAAACTATAGAAAAAAATGTCTTTATTATTTGAAAGTAAAAAACTTTTTTTCACTGGTATTGATACAATTGTTATCACTTATTTTTTAATGTAATTCCCTAGCTGCTTACGTATAAATAAACTAGCAAGGCCAGCCTGTACACACACGATATTCGATACGGCACTGTGTGCCTTATCAAACTCTAGCAGCTATGATAATGATCTTTAAAATCA
>JAQFZG010000569.1:0-30429 GCA_034695465.1 Entomobrya nicoleti
CGGACGGACAGACGGACGGACGGACAAACACGCTAAAGTCAATACTTGCTGACGCTTCGCTTTCAGCTACGTAATAAGTATAAAGTCCGTGGTCTGTATGTAGCTATAAAATCCTTGTAATAATGTGTTGATAGTGCGTGTTAAGTCAAAGAAATTATTTAACAATTTAGTTCTTATCAACTCAAACCGCAATGTTATAAAAACATCAAATGAATCCAGTTTTAGAAGACAAAATATTTATTACTCATATTAGTTTCTGCCGTTCGTCCAACGAAAGGGTGCACCAATCGCAATCACACAGAAAAGCAAATTATTGTCTGGGTCGAAATGCTGGATAATTAACTTTTTTGTCAGCATGTCTTACTTCTTACATATATCCATTTTAGTAAATGCGGTTCATTCATAATCAATTTCAGGTACTCAAACCAAACACATGTATGTATGGTATATGGTATATCCAGTTCCAGCGAATTGGCTTTCATTTATGTGTGTTTTTGTTAATAAAATTGGCCCGAAAAGTCTAGTTTTTTCTTTCAGTTTCTAAGAAGTCAGTCGGCGGCGGAACATCAGGAGGTCATCTATCGACCACAACCGTTAGTATTTACTACATGAATTTTAATTTTGTATTATTTAAATTGGCAACAAACTGCTATAAGAACCACACATTTCATTGGAAATGTGGAACTGGAGACTCATTTTGGGTTGCATTTATCACTACTATTTTACGTTGATGATAAAATTATGAATAGTGTTAAAGAAAAGGGTGATTCTTGCGAAAAAATTGTGATCAAATCTAGGCCTGGTAGTTAAAATGCTTGGCTTTTGAGAAGTACCTGCGAGATGAATGTAGAGGTCAAGTTCAAGACAAACAAGTCTCAATCAAAATTAAATCCTACAACATAGAAATGAACTTACATTGTACATTATTATAGTAGTATAGTGTACTATACTCTTATATAAATGGCCACATTTGCCTAACGGTGCATCGTTATCATCATAGTTCATTGTGCACTTTAATGTATTCATAGCATATTTTACGTACCCATCACACAGTTAGCATTAATTATAACCCTTTTGCAGCATTGCAGCATGTCCCTTATTGATCTTTTAAGGAGGTGGCGTCGGCCGGCAAGCACAGCACCTATCTTAATTTTGACTGTTTGCGAGTCATAAAGCCATAAATTGGTCGTAATAACTTTATTACCTGTACAGTCAAATGTACATATTTTATTGCACGATGAAATATTTTTGTAAAATATGCAAAAACGTTTGATTGTGGTGTGTTGAATGGTAAGTGGATATTGGCGAGCTCTGATCTGCAGATTGAGATAAAAAATCATTCTTTCTATTCAGATGAGTGACTAAACAATGAAGATGGGTTAAAATATCCAAATGGAGAAAATTTTAATCGTTACTGGTTTTTCGTTAAATTCAAAATTATAACTCATCGATCATTAAGATTTTGTACAAACTTTAGTTTCCCGACTGCAATCAAATTCTCGTTAGCGTTATATCCTGACTTACACATCTCACCTGGAGTGGAAACTTTTATCTTTTTTTGGGGAATTATGACATTGACATTGATGAACTATTTAGGCAATTGATGGACTGGTAGAAATTATGTTTCACGTAACGAATCTAGCTAATAAATAAATGCTGTATCAACCCAGGGAGCAACTAAAAAAAGGATAAAAATATCAACCATTATATGTATTTATGCATAGGTATGTTGTATGTAATTGATAACAGAATCTAAAAATTGTAAAAAGAAATACACATGCTGACCCAACCGGTTATAGTGTTTTGTATGAACAAAAGTGTAAAACAATGCAAGAAAAATCTAGCGTTAGGACGGACACTGGACACCCACTAGAATCTTATTTCCGGGTCTATAATTTGAGAGCGATTATAATGTATTCCTTGCTCTTTAGGACTCTACTTTTTTTTTTCATCTTATACTGCTGTTTTACTAAAATATGACAGCGTTATGTTCTTTGTTCAATTTTATTTCCCATTCAATATATCTAAAAACGTTTCATGATTGGAGTGGTCAGTTTTATCATGATTACTTTGTTTGTTTCTAAAAATATGCCCTAGTCACACAACCAGAGAGTGCAGCATGATCACGTGAATATTCACTTCATCATTTTTTTCAGAGATTCGAAATTAAATTTATACAAGATGATTTATTGACACATTAAATGCATCGACACAGCTAGCGCAATTACTTCGGTAATGATAGGTTGTACATTTTTACTAGCAATTATTGTAAAACGACTAAATCTACACTTTGCTTAGTCAGCTCAAGACTTAAACAAGACGCCTGATTGATAATTGGCTTGAACGGTGGTTGACGCCATCCTTTTTGCGGAAGGAAGCACTGGAAACAGTAATCAAACTACGATTTCCGATCATTACATAGCAGTAATCGACGCCACGAAATTCTACAAAGCTCCACAGACGAATACTTATGTAGGTACAACAATCACGATAAGTAGTGCACTTTATTGAACAAAAAATTTCATCTCTGTGAGCGTCGTCGACAAAGTGCCCAGTGTCCAGTTCTACCGTAACTTAATCAGACGTATGCCAGGGCTGTAAGAGATTTAGAATGGTTTTTTGACACTTGTACAAATTAGTATGGAGTAAAAAACATTGCGATAGTCAATAATTGACTCTAGTCAATATCCTCAAGGATTAATTGGAAAAAAATGATTCTTATATACGACACCATTATTGGAGTGGCTTATTAGATCACTAATCAATGCGTAAATTAGTAGCAAAACTGATACGCAGGAATACATATAACAACATCCGATAATTCATTAAAAGTAAGTTGTGCGTGGCATAAATTAAAAAATATTCATTCATGGTCAATGTACATATATGTGATGTGATGATAATATTCATAATTAAAAGTTTCACATGGATAATCATAATTCTGCTTCTGCCCAATATCGATCCAGTGAAGTGAAGCCATTGATTTTTAGGATGGATGTGCACAATCCACTAATTGATGGTTATACTATAACTTCTAATGAATTTAATATTTAGATTCTTAGTTTTAAATGATTTCTTTGCTTATCATTAATTTGCAGTTACTCGTAAACAACTAGGCGTCCATGCACAAGTTGCAATGTATCGAGCATGATAAGCTTCAAGCTGCAGTGCAGTGCATGAACAATGAACACCAATCCAAAACACATGTGCGAAATACGCATAATATGCATTTACTACTCTTTACTAGATATAAGCGTACTTCTATGCTTACATTTTACATGAACATTCATCAGCTGTACCAGCGATAACGTGTAAACAAAGTTTTGACATTTCTACGTTTTCTGGTTGGATTTTTGTAGAAAGTTGGCATTTAAAGTTGCGGTTATTCAAGGGAGTAAGTTATCTTATCAATCATGAGTTATAATTATAGTGAAAACTGTTTGCTATGCTTGCAAAAAAGAGTATCTTATCTTCCGCCTCGAGAATGGATTGAAAAAGGCAATCTTCCAAATTTTAGAACACTTTGTCAATATCTCAAAATCCAGTTCACTGCAGAAGTTTACGAGCGTTTTTCTGAGGTTCCGTCATTTGTGAAGGATGATGAGAACGATAAAAGTAGACGCAATATTACATGTGACAACTTTTTATGCTTGGACTGCTTCGATTTAGTGTACAACTTAAGTAAACTTTATCAGGAGGCTGAAGAAATCCAACGGAAAATTACAGAATTTACCAGTGACATAAGGAATGTAGTCATCAAGAACTCGTCAGTCATTTCTGAATCTGAAACAGATTCGCCACGCAAAAGACGAAGAAGAAGAAACAATCAGAATTCAGAGTTTGTGGAACTGTTTCAAAACCTTGTGAAGAGTTCGGAAGGTAAATCTTGAACATACACATATATTTTAAAGGAAATTTTCTACTAATTGTATGATATAATCTTTCCTTTCGTTGTCTTCAAACAGGAAATGCTGAGTGTAAAACCGAACCAGGGAGTGGAATTGGTGCGCATTCCAGCGCCTGCGGGACAGAGAAACGTGCGCCAAGAAGAAGAATTAAATCATCAAACAATTCCGAGCGAAATGTTCCAGAAGAAACTCCGGAAGAAAGTAGTGTCTTGTTGGAAGGTGATATCAAAGTTGAAGTGGAAGATGAAAATGACACACTTGAGGATACTGCTGTTGACCTTGAGAGAGACTTGTTAACAAATCCCGTTAATAATGAATTAGATTCGGTTGATGAAATCCACGGAAATGAAAACATTGAGAGTAGCATGACATGCGAAACGTAAGTTAACATTTTGTATATGGTTATTTTGAACATGCTATATATGTGAATTATTAACCTATACACTCATTATGTTCTATCCTAGGCCTCACGTAAATCGTGTCAACATTAAACTTGAAAAGGAAACTCGGAAACATAGAAGAAAGAATATTAGAAAAACTGCGAAGGATTTGCCAAAATTAAAAACAGTAAGGAAGCGAGGTAAACTCAGGAAAATTACTCCAATACCACATTTTACATGCAGGGATTGCAAGGCCACATTCGAAAGTTCTTATAAATATTACACCCACCGAAAAACACACCGACTACTTCAATCAAAAACTTTGGGGATTCCTACATTTTATGAAACAAAAAATAACAAACGAATAGTAGTCCGTGTTTGTTCCATATGTGGCCATAAAAGCAAAGGTTCAACTGCAGCGCTAGCGGCTTTCATGGAACACGTCCTTTCACATGAAAATGAAATGGAATTTACAGACCCTTCTAAGTGTGAATTGCACACTTGCGATCTATGTGATAAGCAGTTTAACTTGAAATTAAACTTAGATCTTCACAAAATATGTAATCACGAAGCGAGACATGTAATTTTAAAATGTGAACATTGTGGAGATGTCAATTGTAAAAGTAGGGAAGAGTTCATTGACCATTTAAAAACGCACAGTGACTCTATTCACTCTTGTAAATCTTGCCCAATGTCATTTACAACCTTGGATAAGGTACTAACACACATGGTGAAACATTCCAAAAGTAGAAGACTTTGGTGCCCCGAATGTACCTTCGTATCCTCTTCCTTAAAAGACGTCTACAAACACTGTCAAACTGATCATCCAGATCTGAAGGAAAAGTTTGATTGTACTGTGTGCAATAAGTCATTTCTCTCGCCGACATCTTTCAAAGCTCACATGAATTTTACTCACGAGGAAAACTCGCCAGGAGAGTACCGTTGTCCCAAGTGCAATAATAGTAAAGTCTATAAAACAAAAAAGTTTCTAGATAATCATTTAAGACACATGCATGGGGACGAAGAATCTAAGCCCCACAAATGTGACCAATGTAATAAGTCCTTTGTTTATAAGAGCCTTCTCCACCAGCACATTCAAAAGAAACATGAGCGGATCAGATATCCCTGCCCTCACTGTACAAAATCTTACACTGAGCGACATGAACTTAGTCATCATCTTAAAACACACACGGGAGAAGGTCTGTATACATGTCCAACTTGTGGGAAAAAGTTTGCAAGAAAGGGAGAACTGCAAGTTCATTCAGTTGTCCATTTAGTGAAATCTGCAGAGAATACTTGTGTATGTGAGATTTGTGGTAAAGAATTTGGAAGTGTCCATCGTCTCAGGAAACATAAGAATGTTCACAAAGACAAAAATTTGGAGTGTGAGCATTGTGGAATGAAATTTCGGAGACCTGATCATTTACGTGGTCATCTCAGAACGCATACTGGAGAAAGGCCGTACATTTGTGTAATTTGTTCTAAAGGTTTTAATCGTAGGGATATTATGATTGTTCATATGAAAGTACATGGGTTATCACAAGTGGAAGCTGCGGAAGTGTGTAAACGACACGCAGAAGAAAATGCTAACTAAGATTTTAACATGATGATTAAAGGGATGTAGACGTTAACACTCCTAGAATAATCTTTTTGGCTACTTTTTTAATACGAAATCGCAATATTGAATATGCTGTACATTATATTTTAACGCTTTTATAAATTCAAAGTGCATCATTATAACTGTGTTGAAAAGCTTCATATCATACAACCAGATAATTCAATAACTAGTCCATTTTTTAATCGCATATTAGATTCAATTTTTAGATATGGACTATGCTCAAGATATTTCAACTAGTAGGTAGGAATCAAGATTAAGACGCATGAAAAGGACATCTGAGGTGATTTTTTTTTCAGGCGATGTTTTCCAATTTTTGGCAAAGCTATATTTTTCCTACTTTTATTTTTATATACTGAGTTATTTTTCAGTATTATCATGCGTGTGGCGTTTTTAAAGTAAATACGTGAGTAAAGCCAGTTGTTATTTAAGCACTCCCCGTGACGTAATGTAATACTAATGATAAGTTGAACTACTAGTATGCAAAATGACATTGTACATTATGTATTAGTAGAACATGGTAAATTGGTTCTGCTCTTGGGGACATAAATAATTTATAAACGAATGAAATTTGCCATGCATTGTAAGCTGTGTCTGATACTTGATATTTGTGCAATAAACTATAAACTTTACAAAGAGAAAATCACAATTTGTCATTAATCATTTCTTTGTAATTTGCTATTTTGTACATGTTATATTGTTTTGTTTTTTGTTTATGTTACTTTTTTGAGTATGGTTGGGGTGTGGGAAACATGACTAGTAGCACTCCCTGAAATGCTTCTTTGTTTGCTTTTTGGTGTAACAAACTAAAAATACAAAGATCAATTAATGGATATCAAATCACCTAAATGAATAGCATATTGTAGCTCTTGGACTGTTCATAAATTCTACAATAATCGGATCCTCCTGACAATTTCATGCTGCCTTGCTTGCAAATAAATAGCTTTGTTTGAATTGAGCATAACATTTCCAAAATACCTGATTTGAGATTTGTGTAAAACAACCTTTATAAAATGCCTACTGCTGCTACTTGATTTAAAAATAATAATTTATGAATGACAATTGTACCGTGACTTATCCGCCAGACTATTGACTATTACCAATTATCGCAAAAAAAGTACTTTTTTTATTTCCTCACTTCGCCCCATGTGAAATCCTCAAAAGATTGCCTATATTGTACTTCGTGTCATTTTCATGTCATGATTTTGACACTCGTTGAAGTTCAGTTAGCATCTTAATTTTCTGTACAATATGTATTTTTTAAATGTTGGCAGTGTATAATTTGCATATTTGATTACCTCAACTCAACACATTATGTTTACTTAATTGTGGAAGTGAACATTTGGCTAGTTACTTACCTGCCAAATTAAAAAAATATCACTGTAAAACAGGGAAACAATTCAATCGAGCTCGTCACGAATCAAAGAAATTCTAGTTCGCGAAAATGACGAGTCTTGCATATCAATATATTTTTTCAGTACATATTGCTTTTAAATTATGACAACAAAAAGGTGGAAGACTCAGTTAAAATGACTTGTACAGCAAAATTTACTTTTAGTTGTTTTAAACATATATAAACTGTACAGTTGCATTTATCCTCATTCACGCGCAAAGTTTGATAAATATTGTATTCGTCAATTTTCTTTACAAATTAAATATATATGAGTTAAGTTGGCATAATAATGTGATTTATTGAGACATTATATGTATGCCGAAATTAAAGAGCAATTACTTTGTAATTACAGGTTGTAGGCATGATTGTACAAAACCACTATTAGTTCATAAGATGCCTGGGTTGGGTTGTCAAGATTTCATTGAAAGGCGGTTAGAGAACATACTCCATTAACTAAAGGAGGAAAAGTAGTAATCAAATCAAGACTTCCGATCCCTGCAACTGTGAATTGTCCTAAACGCAAAATAGAAGCTTTCAATCCAAACGCAGAGGAAACGGACTTGAACTGCATCACTGTAATGCTCAGTTAGATTAGACCAGTGTGGTTTTCGGTTAACTTTATAGAAAACTAGGAACTTTCCGTCGATGTTGCCAAAATCATGCGTTTGAACAGTAGGCGGTTTAAAATTGTATGATCATGTTCACTTCAGCATTTGGTAGCGATATAAAAATGTAATAATTAAATGAGTGTCAACTCAAACTCAACGTTTAACAATAAAAGAAGCTTATATCTGCATTTCACCAACAGCGAGAATGGTAATAAATCTCAGCGTATCTTTTCATCTTGTCGTAACAATTTGTTTAGTTGATAATTGATAACTAAATAAGATAATAAATTTACCCATTGTTTAGCGGTACATCATAAAATATAAAAATTAAGCACATCGAGCATCTTAAATGGTACTTTGTGAAAATGACATGAATTTGCATATGCAGACAAAACTCTTTAATTTGGAATTTACGACAGAAAATATGGAAAAGACTTTAGTGTCTGCATCTTTGGCTGTGATGTGACCAAGTCCAATGCGAATTTAACTAACAAAATTTGTGAGAATGGGAAATGGGAATACTCATTCATATTATAATTATTTAATTATAATCACTATAATTCTTACTAGTTTAACAAATCCTTTCGTTCCGTTATCTTATCCTTCCTTATCATATCATTTAATCAATTTTATTTATATACATAGCCCCATTTGTGACATTCTTGTTTTTGGCGAAGATTGCATTCTTTTTATAAACTGTTAATTCTGCGATTTGGGAGGGCAGTAAGGCAGTCAATAAATTCAGAAATATTTCATGAGAGCTTGAAAATAAATTAACAAGCTGTCAACATGTCATATACTATTATTTGTGAAGACATCATTAACTCCTTTATAGTTTCATGCATCTTCAAGGTAGTCCATTCTCAAGCAAAATGTGACTTCCGTGCACATTGTACACTTACAGTTGGCAGTACGTAGTAACATAGTGGTAAATGGTAAAAACAAAAATGACAAAGCGAATGCATACTATCCATTGCATACGGTGGTAGGCCCTTCGAATATGTAAATATTTTCATTTAACTTGACGCGACGATTACTGGCTGCATCAGTAAATCTTGAACTGAAAGAAGGCAGACACAGCGCGCTCGACTTCATCAGTAGAATATTGATTATCTTGCTGTGTATTATTATAATGCTGACATTTTTATTTATCTTGACAAAAACCAGTGGTGTTTATTTTGGCAACAAAGCATAATCCACAAAACAGCATCCTAATCCTGTCCATTCTAAGCTACTGGTCATTGTATTGAAAATTTATATCCTATAAATATGGATCGTGACAATTACAAAACTGCAAAAATGACGGAACAACTACTCGATCAATATAACTATTTTTTTTAAAGAGATTCCTTTTGACTCACTGTTTAGCCACTGACATTGTCGTCGCCAAAAATGCAATCATATTAATCATCATCTGGATTTTTTATCACTGTCTATCTTACAAACTAAAATGATAACCGTAAACTCAAAAAAACGAAAGTGGAGTTCAAAAAACCGAACGACAAGAAGTGATGCAAAAATTGAAGGGCTCAGCCGGGATTTGAACCCGGGACCTCTCGCAATATAGACTGGTTTTAACAGACCCTAAGCGAAAATCATACCCCTAGACCACTGAGCCACGGCGAGGGTGGGCCAAATTTATATGCATGTGTATCCACTTTACAATTCAACCGTCGCATCGCACCGTAAATTCAAACAAAGTTAGTACGTTGCAATTTGCAACAATGAATATGATTTGAGGGTGAATGAGATCATTTTTATGATAATGATTGCGAACAAAGTCAAGTATGAATATGCAACAGTCATTCTTCAGTTACACCTGAAACTGGCATGACTGGCACAGTTTTAATATTGGGATGTTACTGTTCACTATTACAGTCACCAATGTTTGTAATTAAAAGTTTTTGTATTTGTATTGTAAAGTTGAAGGTTACTAAAAAAAGTAAGGCAAACCGAAATTTGCAGTAATGCTTGAATTAGTTTCATTGTGGGAACGTTGTTGGGTCGAAAGTTGCGATGAGCATTTCTTCCAAAATAGACACGTTGACATTCTCTATAATCACTGCGTTATGTTTCAATCCCAATCGTTCAGCATGGTCTACCACCATCTGACCTCTGGTATGACAGCCTGCCAGTTCCATAGTACAATATTTACCGCCCTTTTTGGTTACAATCTAAGAAATTGAAAAGTAAAGCGTTTATGACTTTTTGCTATCATATATATGTTTAAATAATTACGAATTTAATTTGATTCCGATGATAACTAAATGATAAGCATATTTTCTAGCTATGAGTCTCTCAAAACAAAAACTTCTGAGCTTACGTTTGGATTTAGTAAAGCAGCCACACAAAGCGCATCTGCACAGACCCACGTGTCATAGCGTTCTTCACAACTGGCCAAATAAGTTTTCTCGATCAAGTTAAGCAGACTAACTTGCTTGCTTTTGATTGTGCCCAGTGTATTCTTTCTCCATTCCTAACATAACAATTAAGCAAAGCTTTTAAAAACACAGTTCCGGAAAAATACCTTAAAATATTGCAACTATTATTTATATTCTGTACCAAAGACGACGTAGCAAATCTACAAGTTTCCCACGGGATCAAAGTCATTTTATTCCTCCAAGGCGCAGCAAGGACCACGAAAACCGCTTCTGGGTCAACAAAGAAATTGAATTCGCTACAAATTCGGATGTTTCCAATGCCTAAATAAGTCAAAACTCATGAAAGTCTTTGATTTGTTGAATTGAAGGCTTGTTTTTCTTCCGTATTCACTAACCATGTATGTTTCCACCCATAATGTAAATGTCTTTGACATTGGAAGCAAAATCTGGATCTATTTTAATGGCGATGGCCAAGTTTGTGAGTGGTCCTAATGTTACCACTGTCAGTTCTCCTGAGAAATATTGTATGGAAAGAGTAACGAATTAGCTCAACTGAGTTATTGGTTGGGATATAAGCGAGACCTTTTACCCTTGTGTTGGCGAGCTAATCGTACTAACGCCAAAGGTGCGAACTCAGATTCTAAGCATTTCGTATTTTCTTTCATGGGTATATCTTCCAGACTGATCCCACCAAATCCATCTTCGCCATGAAAGGGGGGCCCATCTCTGATAAATGGTTGAACCAATGGGTTGGCTGCACCACGATATACTGGAATCTGTATTTTTCACAATTTAGAAAATGGTTTTATATGTGTGCCTGTCAATTACAATAGCTTACAAGCATGAATTCACGTTGTTCATCTAACCTCAATTCCAGCAGACTCCAAAACAATGCCTACATTTCTACAAACATAATCCACTCCAGTGTTTCCTAAAACAGTAGTTATCCCCAAGATTTCAAATTTCTTACTTTGATCTTTATGAGCAGCAATGGCAAGGAATAACGCGACAGCATCATCCACTCCAGCATCTGTGTCTATTATAACTTTACAAGACGTCTGCAAACGAATATCAGTTTCATTAAGTATCTAATTGGTCAATGACCATGATAGAAAGAGTTAAAGAATTTTTTGTGAAAGACGAATACGATTTTAATTTTAAGTCTGTTTCTCACCATGATGAGGACATATGTTACACATTGACATTATACAGGAATGCAAAAAAAAACGTTAACTTTATATCCTTGTCTCAGAAAGTGAGAGACTGACTGCATGAAACAATAGAGATGAGTAGAGGCATCTCATCTCCACCGATAATTCTCACAACATTACATGCATATGATTAAAAGCATGTGACTGAAAACTGGAAATAATACGGGATGCAAGCTTTGTACATAACAGGTTAATGCATTCCATAGATTCATGAAATTTGTTACTTCAAGTGTGCATGTACAATAAGAATACAATGACGTTTGATTGGATATAACTTATGCACAAATACATGGAAATTGAAAACATTTAGTTAAAACAAATTGTTGCTTCATTTCATTAGTATTTTTTATTTCTCTTCTTTTGATTATTATTCCCAAAACGAATATGTACATTGCTTCGTTTTGAGTTTGAAGGAATATGCTTTGTAATAACTTTTCCAGTATTTATATGTTGAACCGTTTTCTTGCATTCGGAATTGGCTAAATGGCAGGCTTTACATTTGAAACAATGATTCCAAGTTGGTTTGACACATCTTTTACAATTCTTGCAATGTGTGTATGTGCCACCTCCATCCTGCGAAAAATATGAAAAATGCATATGATTTTCCGAATTTCAAGCTTCAATGCACTTCACAAAAATGTTTAGTAAACTGATTGACTTACTTTAGTTGTACATGTTCCACAAAGGCCACAATGCATATTTCGGTTGTCTACCCATTTAGCACACATATCACAGTATCGGTAATCCTTTTTAGGAAGTGATATTTTTGATAATGGAATTGTTGTAAATATCCTGATTGGGGATGCCTTACTACTTGAACCTATGTAAACATCCATTGATAATGAAATTGCATGTTATGAATTTTTATATGTATTAAGAGAAAATATACTTGAATTAGCTAAATATAGTATGTGCATACCCCTAGACTTATATTTGGCATGATTTCTATATTCAATATGAAAATCACTCATTCCCAGCTTGGAATCAGAACATTTGAGAATGTGACCTTCCATGAAGTAAGGGAATATCCACATCACTGAAAATATAAATAAAAATATATTCAGTGCATGGTTAAATACGAGTAAAGAGAAAATTAATCCACGTTATGCTTTACCGTCTAAGATTAAGTCATTATTTTGACGATTCTTCAAATTTCGAACTTGTGCTAGGTCTTTCTGAACGCCCTGAATGCAACCATGCCAGATCAATTCTGTTTTTACACCAAAGGGAGGATCCAAAATAATCGCCAATTTCCGAGAGGTCTTCAAAAATTCCAAGTAATTGGACTTGTCTTGAAAGAAATGATGGTTGCACATGTTGTATAAGGTGAATCCTTGCTTGTACAATTTAACCTGTGATGTTAAGAGAAAGTCATTCAAGGCCTATGAAAAACCCAAATATGAGTCCAATTCAATATGTTCAATAGGATGATATGGAAGGTTAACTTACAAATCGTTGATCTATATCCAGCAAATAAGATTTGAAGGAGAGGTTTCTTTCAGATATGTATTGATGAAGACTTGGTGTTCCAACACAAAGAACACTGTCTATTTCCAAGTCCTTGAACTGATTTATAAAAAACTCAACAGTGGAGTCATTAAAATGGTACTGTGCTTCTCCTTTGTCTTGCTGATTGGGTAATGATAATGGATGACTTATCTGAAAAATTGATTGCATAGGGCATAATCAAAAAGTCAAAACCAATCAGTTCATTAGCAATTTTCTAAAGGATATGAAAATAACTGAAAATAAAATTAAGTAAAAATGTAATCATCATCACCTTTTCATCTATTTTAATCTTTTTTGCTACTCCACTTCCGCAGGCTTTCTCGATAATATGTTTTTCCAGTTTTCGACCCATAGTATCATCGGCATACTTGGAATTCTTTGTCGATTGTTCCCACTTTTCTTCCGTCATGTGAAACGGACAAAGTTTCCTAGATCTATACGCTGAGCAGGTGAAGTATCTCATACCATCCCTTTCGAAAAGAATTGCTGGACCTTTAAAATTAACCACAAGCTTATTTAGGATATAATATTATGCACACTGACATTGACATGCATGTGTTCTAGTTAATTTAGTTATCAAGATAAAGAAATAGCAATCCTTACCGTGATCACAGGAAGGATTTAGTGATAAATCCCGAATAACTGGAACAGTTTTTATAATCACGCCATCATTATAATTGAGATCAATGCCGTCTGTTTCATCCATTTTATTGCCAATTTATTCAAACAGTTCAGTAAAGGTAACACTTTAAAGTAAAAGCATAAGAGACAACGCCAATAAAACGAACTAGTTCGCAACTTTTAAAATATTGTCACTGAAAAACAGTTAAAGATTTGCGTAAGTGAATGTTTTTCAACCATCCATAAAAATGAAAGATGATAGTGTTTGATGCATGTTTTGTTTGTAAATACACTACACTTGAGTTGGCACTGAGCATGTGTTCACACAGCAGCTGTTCTTTATGCATGCAGGGTTTTTAGTGCTTAGTGCAATAAATCATGATAATTATGAATTCATGATCTAATGCAGTTGATTTTTAATTTTTAATGACTGATGATTGATGAATGAATGTAATCAGATAGAAAGAGCTAATGACGAAGAATTTCTTATGACTGAACGAAATAATTATGGAGTCTATAGTTTAGGTTTAAAAATTTGGTTGTTTTATTTGATGACAAGAATTTTGTGCTTTTTTGGGCTCATTTGTTTTTATACACTTGAAAATTTTGTCACTTGTAGAACCAAGAAATTTTCACACTCTGTATGTCATATATTTTGTAGCATTTCTAGTTGCCTTCCCCCTATGCTCTCCTACAATGAATTGCTCCCCTGGAACGTGACCTTTTCAAATATAAATATAAAAAGTCGCATTCATTTAAGGATACATACATATATACCACAGTAAAAATGTGGAATATCTAATTTTAAATAAGTTTTACCATCGAAAGATATATGTACAGGTTCACAATAGCGATAAATTGTATTGCATCTAAAAGGTCGAGCTGTCATGTAGGAGCCTCCCACTGGATTACACACTCTGGCCATACCCCTCTCTGGGGGGTAGAATCTACCCGACCTGTCCTCCATTTTCTGTTGGATTTTATGGAGGGTTAGTATGGGAAGCTCTCCCAATTCTAGGGAAAATAATAAGCGCATTGAAAATCTGGCATTTCAAAAATAAATCAAAGACGAAGGAAATGAAACAGAATAGGATATTTACCCTCAATTACCCCGTCCGTTGCTCTCTCTGGAGATCTCAACATTTGTTCTTTATTTAATGTTTTTAAAACCTCAATGTCCCTGTCAGAATAAACGTACAAATTTTATATAATGCATTTTGCATAAAAAGCCTTAAGCACAATTCTAATCAATTTATGTATAGCTTACTCGCAAAAACAATCCCTAATTGGATTTCCTTGCGTGTACGGAAAAACTGGATGCTTCACAATTCCTGCAAGTCCTGCATCTTTAGCCGCTTTCTCTTGACCTTTGATATGTCTTTGATACAACTCACAAGGTGGACATCCATTGCCAGGTCTTCGGATTCTCTGTGACGTCTGTTCGAGAAACTGGCCTGATCCTTCATCACCACCACCACCACTGGCTGCAAAACCTCCACCTCTGCTTTGCTGTTGCACTGCTGCCCTATATCTTCCCTCTGAACCAACTTGGGGACCTGCGAATAAATTAAGCAAATCAATATCAGTTTAATTACTTATGAAATGTAAGACGCCATAGGTTCTTGGTATAGTTTACTTTAAAAAATTGGTTGTATCAACTTACCCCATTTTAACGATAGCCTCAAAAAATATGTCAACACGTTTATTACAAAATTATATTAGAAGCCTACAGCGTCTTACATTTTTACAAATTCAAGTTATGATAGTGAAGCAGTAAAGGAAACTAAAATATTTTTGAAAATTTGATTTATTTGGGGGATAACATGGCATTGTGCTCAATTATATAACATGATCATATATTTGCATGAACAACAATACTTTGAAACTAAATGCATTGTTCACAAGAAGGGCTAATTGTACCACAAACTCCATCGTAGCCTCGGAGAAAGATGTCTACATCATCCTTCAGAATTGGAGCCTGCAACGTGGTTTGAGTTTTCCTGAATTCTGCATGGTCACCGTCCCAAGGTCGAGTTCTGCTAGGGCGCTCCCATGGCTTGGATTTGTAACAGTAACGCCAACCGTCCATGGCTTGTTTTTCCTGTTGAGGCGAATTGTATGTAAATTAGTTCATATTTCTGTTCTTGTCAGACACATAATATATGTTTTGCTTATAAATACTTTTCTTACCCGAATGAAAAGCCTGTCCCTCCATTGATCCTGTTCAAATGTTTTGGTACAGAAACGATTGCAGAATGGGGCATAACAATGATTCATAATTGATTGAAACTTGGGAGTCTGAGTTGTTTGGCCCCGATTTGTGCCACGGACAAACGATGGATCATCCAAGTTACATTTGTAAGGATCACTGCAGCCACACTGTCCAAAGCGCAGACCAGTAGCAGCTTGAAGGAATCCTCCCTAAAGACAAGGAGGAGATGCCATTGTGATGAAAAATAGTTTACGAGGCTTGGGTTTGAAAAAAAGGATGACCATTTTAATGAATAGTTATTGCCACTTACTGCAGAACAGTCCTCTGGACATACATCCGTAAGCACTGCTCGAGGACTCATGTTGACGCAGGGGTCAAGGAATAACCGATTGGTCTGCTGGCCATAAGTAGTCCCAAACTTGTATTTGTACTGGGGTATGTAACCCATGTACCCGGGAATCATGTGGGGTTCGGGGGTGCTCCGAGGACCATTATTTGGAAGGCATGCACACTCCATGTTGATGCTTTTTTGTGATATAGAAATGAACCTTATGGACAAATTAATGTGAAAATTACAAGCTTCCAAAAGGAATTAGAATCGAATTAGCGTCAGTTTGATTGAAAATATGAATTTCTTAGGCCGAAGTAATGAAGGGGTATAATTGGAAGTCGAATGGTTAAATATGGAATAATATCAAACTGGCATAAAACTGGGCATGAATTTCTAAATAATAAATTTTAAAAGCGTTTTCAATCTGGCGTTTTATATATGAGATGATCCATGTACAACTCTTGGAATATTCCTTGACAACCTTACTGGGGCACGCCATGAGGGGTACCATATACCACACACAACGCATAAATGATTGAAAAAATGACATATTATGTAAATGGAAGGCGTCTAAACTACTGCCACTTGTGTATATAAAAATGAATATGATGGATGGATGTTTAAATTTTGGAACTATAGTTTGTACATAAATAAATTTCATTTAATGTACATAATCATTTTTATCTTCAAGATATTTTGAAATTTTCTGTTTCCCATCACTTGCAAATCAAAGACGCAACGAAACTGCAAAGTAAATCCTTTTTAAATTGTAAATAGCAGGTGGAATGGAAAGTGGAACTGTGGATGTGGATCTCACCTAAATATAACCTAGTCAAGATAATATGCAGTTTCCATTTCCATACACATCAGTTCATCTTATTCTTAGTTTTCGTGTAATATTTTCTAACATATTTCTTCAGAACATTATTACATGTGTGCATCTGCATAATTCAAAATTCAGCGTGTATACATTTGAAATGATGACAAGGACAGGGCTGAAAATAAAATACTTTAAAAAATCAATAGCACACGTGTTTTACTTGTCGAATGAACACCTGTCCATCGAAGCGTAACATGTCATAAAAAAGTACTACTCCTATTACTAATGTTAGAACATTTTAAAACCCTTTTTGAATCAGTATCAGAAGACAGCAATGCCCATGTTGCATACTTGCATTGATTGTGACTAGGTATCCGTAATCCGTATCAAGGTGGTAGTCAATGCATGGCGTACAGAAAAATGCAAAACTTCGGATTGATATCACAGGGTAAGACGATAGCAAATGTATTGGTAAAAGTTTTAATTTGGTCAGTAGCTCAAATATAAACTTGTCTTTTACATTCCTCATTAAAAAATGTTCCATACTCTCATCACCGTATTTTCTACATCTCCAAGCCAAATCAAATCACACACAGTACAGTCAAGTCAAGTCACCGACGACAGGAGTCATTTAACGGCATAATGAGCGAATAATGCTTGAAAGGATGAAATTAACATGAGCTTCATTATAAGCTTACTTTTTCCGATCCATTAACTCCGCTTTTATCTCCGAACATTAACTAAGCAGCTAATAGCACACCTCTTACCACCACCACCGGGAGACGTTCCACTCTCAAGGCAACTCAGCAGACTACCACCCCTACATTGATAACAACAGAGGAAATGACTTCTCTTCTCATCCTTTTTGGTCGTTGGTGACCTCGATCCATCAGTTAAAAAATGACGCGTTTTCTCCGGTCGATAAAATCTTTCTTTTCATATCCATACTACTCATCATCATCATTTCGTATTTCCGTACTCACATCAAAAAAGCATTGAACATCAACCAAATCATTTTTTTGTAATGGTAATGGTGTCTCTTACTCCACCTCCACCCCTCCATATAAACATATATGTCTCACTTTACGTGTGTATGAGATTAGTTTGCAAAAAATTTATTCCTTGGCAGAAGGAATCCACCTACAACTTTAATATCTTTACACACTACTCAAATTACGTTGTTCCCTTTACATGTAAACGCCATAATTTCTTATCATCAAGGTACTACATCAACATGAAAGATTCATCATAAAAGAGACAAGAGACATCTACTAATGAAATATAACCAGCCTTTTTATTTCATTAGTGAAATGGGAAACTGTACGAGACTAGGAGCGGATTGCGATATGTAACATTGAACATTATACAGTTGCAAATTGCAATTTTCTGTATACGTACGGCAAGACCAGTAAAAATTTGATCATCTTGTGGTTGGTATGGTGGCATGGCATGGCATGTGCTTGTCGGGATGAGAGCCAGATAAACCAATATTTTTCTTTCAATGCACGGAAAAAGCAACTCCCAGAGAGTGTGTCTGTAATGTACTTGATCTCCACAAAAAAATCACTTATTCCAATGGAAAAGCAAACACTGGCAATGGGGGAGAGAAGTGCAAGTGGACCAGACCAAGACATGGATACACTAAACTAAACCTGTTACAATATAAGCATGTCTACCTACAGAGGTTTATATAGGTATGCAGCGCGCGATGGGAGATGTGATGTGACCTACTGACTGACTGAATCTTTTATACGAAATAGAACCACTTTATCCAAAAAGCTCATAATCAGTGAACATGAGAACGCTGCCTTCGAGTTCTATGATAGTAATAATGATACACTTTCCACAATCATCTTTAAATTTCTAGCATTTAGCATTACATCGTCAATTTTTTTTCCTATTCAGATCTAATCTAAGAGTAGTACAAGTGGCTGTGTGTGTATGTTTCTTTTCAAGCTAATTTGCTAGTTTTTCCATTTCCACCGCAGAGGCGATGATAACGAACACGCTTTTCAACGAAACTGTGTATCTGTGAAGGACGACGCTTTTAAGAAAATTGAATTTTTCTCTTGCGCTTCTAATCTAACTATTATTCTTGCGGGTGCATTATTAGCAAGCTTTCTTTCTTCGCAATACTTTTTTTCGTTATTCCTTTCAATCCTTTTCTTCAGATTTATGGCTATAGTAAGTGTCGCATATACAACACAGCAGATTTTTTACGTGATTCAATTATTTATACGGTATATGCAATTAAATTCTTTCGTTTGACTTAAATTTGTATTATTTTTATTCATCTCTACTCTATTGTCTACACTACAGGCTGCATCATCGATTTTACCATTTAAAGTGAAGTTCGTTGCTTGTCTGTTGTTTGTGGTCGGTCTTTGATTTAGTTTTTGTTGTTCAAGAAAAAGAGAACGCCAGAAAAACAAAGTAAGCATAAATCAGCTACTATTGAGCTATATGCACTACATATTGTATCTGTCGTGTGCGATTCTGCGGATTCGTAAATTGAAAGCTTTCCTAATTGCTTGTGTGTGTGCTGTTGATTTGTGAGTTATATTTCTGCGAAGGTGGAGAAAATGAGTAGAGGAGCAAAAGCTATATTATTACATGCATGCATACTGCACACTGAAGGTAAAAGTTTGGTCAATTCTAGGCATATTGTGGTATTGTCTTTGTCTACCTATCTAACTTGACTTTGCTCTGAAAACAGGCGGATTTTTTACAGCAGATAATTTTCTCCTTGCACTTGTATCTCCTTCGTACGTGGTGGCACCAACATTTTGGCGTTTATGTGTGGGTAGAACATTGTGATATATGTTTTCTCAAGTTAAAATCTTATAAAAACTAATACGCATATTTTGTGGTGCGCGGAACACGGAATACACCTATAAAATAGGCTCGTATATTAGTTTGATTGCTTTGGTGCCAAAAAGGGGTAATAGATTTTTTTATCCCGGTAGACAACCAGTGATATACTTTTACATATAAACCATGTGCTTGTCTTGTTACAAGAGAAAAACGGTGGCCTTGAAACGGTCTTGAGGAAATAGCATCCTCTTTTCGCAGGTTTTACGGCAACGGCAACATTGTCTAATTTTTGTGTAGTCAATAGTCAAGCAAAGTCAAGTCAGTCATCAGTCAGCATAAACTGAAAATACACTTGAGGTTGGCTGTGCAGTGACGTGAATGACGCATTATCTCCTTTTATAAATTTATTGCTACAAATTTAGATATCAATTCATTTTTATTATGTTAGCAGTCAGTGTGCGTGACTTGGCGTGACGTTTAGTGCTTCAATTCATAATTTTGACTCTTGCTAGTGTAAAAGAATAACTTTGTCAGTTGAGGTTGAAGCCGTGATTGGACAAAAACACAAAAAAAATGTATAAAACTCAAAAAATAACTTTAATACTATGTAATATTCTATCATAATCATCAAAATCTCGTTCACACTATTGTCTGCTTTGTGATTAAAATATATAAAAATTTAATATTGGATTTGGAGATAACTTTTTGTAAAACTCACCTCACCCGTTTGAAGTGCTAAATAGATTTTTAGTGTTTGAAGTTATTTTTAACATATAATTTTTTAACATTGAACTTGGAACATTGTAACACACCGTCCTAAAAATGGATGTCATCGATGTATTGGGTAAGTCAATTTATTAAACGATAAAACGCACGAGTGCATTTAAATGGTAAGATTTTCGGGGCAACCTGAGACTCGTTATTACTTCACCTGTTTTTTATACATATAACTTACACGTAAAAGAAATAAAACTGTGCGTTGTAGTGTTGTAACTTGTAAGTGTAAATCTTTTTTAATTTTGTGTGATCATGTAACTCGATAAAACCTAATTTTATTACTGCTGTGCTGTGACTCTGTGATCATTTTATAGACGGAAAATTTATAATCTCAGTCAAATGTTGGCATTCTCACAACTTGCATATAATTCAGTCATAAAATTGATAGTGTCTCTGTCTATACCACTTTATTATGCAATACATGATACACGATACAAGTTCCTTTTTTTATTTTTAGGAGAAATCTTGGCAGATATTGAGAAGCAATCCGCAGACGCATCTTCTACAATTTCACAAAATAGGCCATCAAAACAGTCAATAAATCCCTCGAATGGGACTACAACTTTAGAGCAAGAGACCAATAATTCAACTTCAGAGTCTCAGCAACAGCAGCATAATCAGCACCAAATGAAATCCGTTCGCTTTACTCAGCAAAATGATGATGAGCTTGATCATCACCACCAGCATCAAACCAAGGAGCTCAGTAGATCTCCGATTCCTCCACCACTTCCACCGCCACCATCAACAACAAATAACAAATTGCTTCAAGCTCCTCATCATCAACCACTGCAAATCGTTGTGGACACGCTTCAAGTGCCAGGAGATAGGTCGTTTCTACATTCTCCTTCGCGCGACATTTTGGCAGGTAATAATGGTCCCATTACGCCAGTTTTGAGAACACCAACGCCATCACCAAGAGGTGACTTTGGACAGAAATCACCAACAGTTTTAACAAGGACAGTTACGGGTGGATGGATTCCATCGCCAAAGCTTACGGATGCTTCGGAAGGT
This sequence comes from Entomobrya nicoleti, assembly GCA_034695465.1. Classification (NCBI taxonomy): domain Eukaryota; kingdom Metazoa; phylum Arthropoda; class Collembola; order Entomobryomorpha; family Entomobryidae; genus Entomobrya; species Entomobrya nicoleti. Next base: position 21,592 of record JAQFZG010000569.1, read on the forward strand.
GTCCCGGTTTTCTCACTTAATGATGACAATGAGGATTGGAATTTTCAAAGTTATCACTTGGATTACAAGTACACGCCACCGCCTATCAAGGGGCCATGTTGTGTTTGCGGAGACGGCATTATGGGAGCGGTATTAATACATACATAACATACATATATACTTCTTCAAAAAAAGCTCATTAATAACAATAAACCTGATTACTTTTGGCAAAGAAGAATTTTTTAAAGAAATTGCTTCATTCATTTAATTGGCTTACTTTTTTGCTTTCTCATTTCAGATGGTGACAGGTATATATATACGCGCACATTTTACATTTTTATTAGTAACTTTATACTACACTTGTTTTTTGCAACCATTTTTTTTGATAAATTGGAAATGATCCGAAAATATCTTTTCTCTCTTCTGCGCGCTCGCTGATGCTTAATGAAATCTGAACTGAACCACTTGAATATGGGTCAACTCGTGTGTAGCTCTTGACAAAATGTGGCATCCCGGTACTACTACTACATATTATTACGTTTTTAAAACCAGCATGTTTTTATATATCAATTTTGAATTTTTACAAAGAATTTTTAATATCACAGAGCATTTTTGCTGTGTTCACTGTGGAAAGGAGCTGAGAAGCCCTAATTACACGGAACATGGTGGACAGCCTTATTGCAAAGCTTGTCATAATATGCTTTTTCTGCCTCCTTGTGCCGGATGTCATAAGGATATTCTAGGGGTACTCGGAAATGTTTTTCAAAAGCCATGCAAATTTCCTTGTATGGTCATTGTCATGAAATGAATGAACTTTGTGGCTCTTTAGAATTATATTCAGCCAATGGGGAAAGTTTGGCATCCGGATTGCTTTCGTTGCAACCACTGTACCAAAGTGCTAAGTCCTAATGACTTTTATCAGAGAGATGGGAAAGCCTATTGCGATGACTGCAGACATGACCTTTTTTCACCTAAATGTCACGGGTGCAAAAAACCTATAAAGGATGTACGATGATTCACATTTTATGAATACCTGGCAATATGATACTGCATGAAAAAAAGAGAATATTTCGCATTTGTTTTACTATATAAACTATTGCTACCTTGAACTTTTAAAAGAGAACAATAGCCCATTAGTTCAGGGGAGAAATAAAAAATGTGATGCATGTGTGGTATTTGATGATATGGCTCATTATGCAGGAACGCAAGGTGACAGCTCTTGGAGGGAGAACCTGGCATCCGACTTGTTTCAAGTGCACTAAATGCCACATTGTAATGAATCCGAACAACTTTAGAGAAAAAGAGAGCAAGCTTTACTGTGAACCATGTAAGTTGATATGGGGTGATTTGAGAGCACACATTTTCCCAGATGCGGAGTTTTAGAATTTTTTGAAGGATAAGCAAAAATCATACAGATTCTAAGATTCTGTTTTCTACACTTTTACATTTTTGTAAATTTCAGGCTATAATGATCTATTTATGCCGAAATGTGGAGCTTGTAACACACCAATTATACACAGGCCAACTAACGCGATGGGCAAACCGTGGCATCCGACTTGCTTTACTTGTACGGATTGCAAGCAGATTCTTTCTCCTGACACTTTTCTAGAGAAAGGAAACAAACAGTTTTGCGATGATTGCTACCACAATCGGTTTAGTCAAAAGTGTGCTGGATGTAAAAAGCCGATCAAAGACGTGAGCAGATGCAAATGATGCAATATCAATATGACAGTTTGTTCTTATATGATTTTTTAGGGTGATCTGATACAAGGCATGTTAAACCAATGTTTTTGTCAATTTTCTTTTATCAGCCTAAAAGATTGGTTACAGCGCAAGGAAAGCCTTGGCATCCTGAACATTTCTGTTGCACAGAATGTGGAATTCAGTTGGATCCGAATAAGTTTTGGGAAAAGGAAGGACTGCCTTATTGTGAGGATGACTATCACAAGTTAGTTTACCGTGTATAGTCAATAGTAGTGATTTGTATGCTTGCAATGTGAGGAAAAGCAATGATCAAAATAACAATTTATAATCCCTTTTTTAGCTTGTTTTCTCCGAAATGTGCCGGTTGTCGGAAACCGATAAAAACGGTTAGTTATATAATATTTAAAAGTGTAACAAAAGTAACATTGTCAAAGTTTATTTATATTCATAAAAATCGTATGTGTTTAGAAAGCGCTCTTCGCGTTAGGAAAACATTGGCATCCGGAACATTTCTGTTGCGTTATTTGTGGGAAAATTCTCAGCGAAAATGAATTCTACGAGAAAGATGGAAAAGCCTATTGTGTGGATGACTACTTACGACTTTTTGCACCACACTGCAAACAATGCAGAGCCCCTATTACTGATGATTATTGTTTAGCAGCGTTGGGAGGGGATTGGCATGCAGATTGCTTCAGATGTCGGGTACGCTAACTTTATATCGTTGATAGTTAAAAATACTTATGCAATGCATTAAATTGTTTTGAATCGTCATTTTTTAAGGATTGTCACTGCTTGCTGGAAGATGTTAACTTTTTTGAAATCAATGGAGAACCGTATTGCGAGCAGCACGTAATTACAAAATATCTGTACTATTTTGAAATTTCTTTTGCTTAGCTTACATTATTATTTTGGATGTGAATGTGAGATTATTTTCAATTACTGGTATTGCAGTTTCATGCTCGACAATGTCCAGATTGTATCCGTATCCGTCGTGCCCAAAACCGTTATTTTGGAATTCCAGAGGACACTCCAATGCAAGTGAAAAAGTGGGCCTCCACCGTGTCATTGAAATCTTTAGACCTAAACCAACGGCCTCTTTCCCAAATTTCTCAGTATTCTTATGCATCTTCCAATAACTTTGATCTCGCCAAAGCTACACCAAGTCAATCTCAACGGTCATCATATATTATACCTATTGAAAGAGATGGGAGAACGTCTTCTTCACTATCCAGAGATCATGTACATCACATTCATGATCAGAACGGCATTTGTCTTCATGACCAATTGGTGGAGGAAATCCAGCGTTCAGTTTCTAAGCCATCATCCTCCTCCAAGTTGACTGCGGAACAAAAGGCAAGAGTATCTGCACTTGGAGGAAAATCCAAAGGATGGAAGAAATCCCAAGATAATATGCAATTTATTGCTAAAAATCAAAGTCCATATACATACAACGAGCCAGGAAAGTTTCCTGTTTTGGAACCCGAGAAGCACATTCGATTTGAAGAAGTTGTCACAAAAAGAGAGTACGAAAGAGCTACTAAACATTTTTAAGCTGTGTGAAAATATACCTAGATTTTAATGTATGAATGCATATAATAGACCTTTCTAGAGCAAATTAGAGTAAGAAAATTTAGAAATTACGTACTATAATGACAATTAAGGAAAACCTCGCAAAAGGTTGATCTAATGAGATCTGTATTATTGCTACCTCTGTCTAAAAGTATTGCAATTAGTTATATTTACCAGTAAATGCTTGTAAAAATAAGAGTTCAGGAAATCTATATGTAAGTAAGATATATATGTACAATACAATGACATAAAAATAACAGTACAGTTCTTCGTGTGTTTGAGTTATATCATTTATTCGGGATTACAATGCGATTGATATTTATAATCTAAAACAAAAATATTATTCCTTACAGTGAATTGAAAAAATTCATTTGTCATTTCAACCCTTCCATTATTAGGAAAGATTTGTAATTTAATTTAACCACTAAGATGTAACTGTAAAGATCCAACCTGTGCGTTTACCACTGCACCTACATCGGTTTTAGTACCCCGAGAAGTACTAACAAAAACAGAAGGAGTATTGCTACTAGTTGTTTCATTATTTGATGAGGGGGTCACTTCCATTGGAGTTGAACTGTTATCATCGTTTCCTTGTCTTGCTTTTTCAGCCCTTTCCATTTTTCGTTCCGCCATAGTTTTCTTGAGACCTTTCATATTTCTTGTTGGCAAATTGCGCAGATTTTGCTTTGGAATGTGCACACGACCCAAGGTGGAACCGAATACGTCCTTAGTAATGTTCTTCTTCTTCTTGGGTTTCAATTCCTTGGGCTGCTTGCAGGCAGTTTTGAAGATGTCTTGAGGAGCAAATTTAGTTCGCCTAAGCACAAAATCAACAGAAGGTCCCATTTCTTCTAGCTCTACGTAAGGTGTCTTCTCTCCGGTTTTTAGATAATTGATTTTATAACCACGCATAAGAATCTTATCATCCGTCGCTACGAAGGAAAGTACATGTTCTATCCCTTCAAGACGAATGTTCGTCACCTCTTCCCCACGAAAGAAATCCACAAATATGTTCTTCAATCTAAAGCATTCTGAAGACGGCGTGATAAACGGCTCACCAGCAAACATTAGACATGGCTTGGAACCAACAGCAAACTTGGGCGTTTTAAAATCATCAAAGCCTTTGTACTTCTCAATGCCGAGTTCCACCAAGTCCAAAACATTATGGTCAAATAATCTACCTGTATGACAAAAATTCAAAGCCAACGCATCATAAAATTAGTATGCATCTTTTCGCAACATCCGAAATACATAGGAAACAAAAACAAAGCTTGTTTCAACTGTTCCAAATAACTATATTACTAACCTAAAACAATGTTATTAGGTCGCTTCTTGTTGTGTGATCCAAACGCAAATTGCGATGCGTCATATTTTTTGCACATCTTTTCCAGCTCCACCGTCGATTCCATTGGTAGAAAGTCATGGCCAGTTTTCCTACTGAAAAATACTGAATTCGGTTTCTGCATTCGTGTCTAAAAGGGACAATAGCAAGAAAATCAATTACAATGTATCCCCACCTTAATCCAAAACCACAAAATCTTAACTATTTAATTTCTGATTCATATTCCTTACCAAATCCTTCAGGAACTTTAACGCTATTTCGCTACACTTTTTGCCACGAATGCAAATGGAACTCTTGGTGTCTTCTATCAATTTAGGCTCTCGTCGCGTCAACTCCCTTTTCCCCCGGTGCGTCTTCGCTTTCCTAAAAACGAATAAAAAATAGTAAATGAGATATTAGAAACGTGACGCCAAATGCCTTTCCTTCCCTTTGCCTTCAAGGTTCAGACTTTACTGTTTACTTGTTTGTTTTGATTGGAGGGGGTAAAAATTATAGGGACTTACACAACACGTTGAACTATGCCCATCTTGATAATCAATTGGTTTAAATGTGACAATTAAAAATTTAATTCCTAATGAGTATATTTTTAACTTTTTCAAAAAGCACTGTATACTATGTATTTTACAGCACTATAAACTCAATACACCTTGCTTGAAGCCAAACCCTGCTTCTTTATAAGCACATTGTACAATGTACACATGTGTGCTTGTAATTCGCTCTGTCTTTGTCTTCTTCTTTCGGGGCACCTTGATCGATAGGGATGCAATGACAAGATAGGATGGAGGAAGCTGAAAATTGCAAATAGCATATGTTTGCTGTCATGATGTATTTTAAAGTGTTTTAAAGTAACTTTTCAGTTTCTGAACTTTCTACCGGTTTTACTTCAACTACTAACTAAAGTACATAATTTCCGGTAGAATCAGTTATATATGTTATAGTTTAACAGAGTTTTAGGTTTGGGCAATTTATTTACATTGAGACCAAAAATGGAGTCGCAGGATTCAGTACCTCTTTCTGATACCATTGTGGACGACTACAGCTTGCCATTCATTGTGGATGACGGCATGGATTCGGATAGCCCAGTGATTAGATTCCTTACAATGTTAAAACTTTTGTTTTTAAATCTTTTTCTTGGACTTATCTTTACAATATGTTGTCTTCAAATGAGACGTTCCGCAGGTCAATGTTTAGGATATCTGTTGCGCGGACTATGCGATAATTGTGATTGCGATTATGATGGCTCTTATACTTCCAGAAGAAGCAGTGAAAAGGGAAGACCACGTCGTTCCAAAGTTCGGCGGAGGAAGACCAATGTAGTACCCTCCCCTTTGGAGAACGGCGACGATGATAACTGTGTACAATGGTGTGGAAATATGCTTGATGGGATGTGGTTTATGCTCAAACACTTCAGTTCCAACAAGAAATTGGTGAAGAAGGCGTCAGCTTTATTTCTGGGGATCGTTTTCGCCAGTGTTAATTTTTTTGGGGGTTCGGGTTCGAAGGACTTGGTGGATCCGCTAACACCAATACATAGCTACAGCCAATATCAAGTGTTTACTAAAAATACTGGCAATTCAAGCAGACTATTTTTCATAACGCCTACTGCCAGGTCTGGTATACAAATCCCACGCCTGACCAGACTGGCACAGGCGCTGTATCGAAGTCGGGATTTTGTGACGTGGGTCATTGTGAGTACAGACCCTGCGCCAGGCTATGGTGGGTTTTCGTACAAGCTCGAACACTGGGGCGGAAGCCAGATAAACACCCTGAAAACCAATGAAACCCGAGTTTCGGATAACCTTGAAGAAATTTATGAAAGAGTGTCCAGGTTTGGGATTCCCTTTGTTATTCTTTCAGGACATGCTATTCATCATAGAAATGTGGGATTTGCGTCAGCTCAAATGAACATGCGAAAAGATGCGTCGACCTTTGTGAAGGCAACTCAGGTGGGGATATCGTGGGTCGTAAAAACTTTTGACGATGGGGTTTTTCTTGTTGGAAGTGAAGACGCAGCCTACAATTATAATTTGTTTGCTGAGGTATATATTTTCATTAAAAATATGTTGGATTTTTACAGTATTTACTTCAATTGTAAATTAGAATGAATAATTTTGAAATTAACTTTATTTTGTTTCCTTTCAAGGTACAAGCGACCAAAATATTGTCATCTTGGCCATCAGCTTTCGATCCACGGTACAGGTTTAGCTTGAGTAGTCCACTACTTAATCCAAAGAAAAACGTTGCGAAAGGATACTTTTTTGGAGGAATTGAGAAAATGAACGAAGTACCTTTGGAATATACAAGTTTTGCTGTTAATTTGAGAATTGGGAAGGAATTGCAGAGGAGAAACGACTTGTGGAAACTAACGTTTGATAATGCATTCACTACTGCTGACATAGGCTTGGAAGCTTATCATGTCAGACCTCTAGGAAATAGATCCACGAACGTAAGACTATAAGTCATGCTATAAAATATGTATGATTTAGTTTGAAATAGACAATCATTCTAAATATCACTAAAACACATTTTTCATATTTTCATAGATTTACGTGTGGAAGCTGATGACAGCCTTTACCCATGTCAGAGTCATCAATGGACGAAAGATTCCTCTAAAATTCAAATGGTTGAATACTAACGTACGTGAACTACACAAGTTAATTGTAAAGTGGTTTGCAACAGATATCGAAAGATCAATATTTTGACTTCTCGTTAAAAACTATATACAAAATTATATAAAAATATTTATCAATAAAAATTATTTAGACTTTTCAAACTTATAGCCGAATTATCTTCCCAGTAAAAATATATTTGCAAACAGATTCAACATTCAACACTTTTTAATTTCATATCATAATTCATGAGATGATTTGTTGACTACAGTGTAAAAATGAGGAAAAGAATTTTCTTGAATGCCAAGGGTTTGTGTATAACTATGTTATGGTTTAGTGAACAAACCCAAATAATATGTATATTGTATACCACTCATCATCATTGTTGGTCAGAATGGAATCATAATTTGCCATACCTAATACCTAATTAGTGAAGCGCCTGGCGCTGCCTTGCACTACATTATAAGAATATACTCACTGCAAGCGAAACCTAAAACAGGACCAAAGGGTTTATCTTTGGCAATGCAAATGAACAGTTTACAAAGGGTGCAAGCTGATTGCAACGATTTACATGCTATGTGCGTGCTATGCACGTGACAAACAAATTAAGAATCGATGTTTACAAAAAACGTATCTATCGGGATTATATAATTGTCGCGGACTTTAAGAATGTATATATGCAATGTAATGTGTATGTTGTTGTGTGTAAATTAACTTTAAAGGAAGTACTATATTCTGTTTCAAAATCTTTGATACAAGAAACAACCTTGCGCTTTTATTGGTCACGGCATTGTCATCTCAATTCAATCTCATCTTATTGCGCTTCTTATACTTTTTTACTAGGTTAAAAGCACTTGTTAAATTGTAGCGTGAATGAGAGGAACAGAAATTTAACCAAATTCCGTTAAAATTGGCAAAACTATCATTCAGTGTATCAGACTTGTTTATTTGGTTCGTCTCAATTCACCCCAAAATCTTTGGTGCAAGTAACATCAAAACTGAGAGTTTATGTGACTGCTGAAATAATACAGTTTTTGTCATTTCACATTTTTAGATCAAAGAATAGGAGAAATACATTAAAACATTCCAAGTAATTACTAAACTTATTTATGTGATAAAAATTACATGTAACACAGGGAATGTGTGAACTTTTGGTAAGTATCAATGTATGATAGTCATTGTCACATACATTGACACATCTTGCAAGATTTCCATTTATAGTTTCCATTTCACTAAACCTACCAATCTTTCTGTTTTTGACTTTTGCACACGAAGACTTGCCAAGAAACTTTACATAGTTTAATTATAGGTCACGCGGTTACTTTACTATACATCAACCAGCACGAAAACAATGAAGCATTAATTATTTTTTCTATTGTAATATACAATAATACCAATACCATTAATATGTTATCACATGATTTAGTGTAAGTCCTTAACAGTTTTTTACTAAACAAGCTTATCTAAGTTAATTATAACTTTGCACAAAAAGTTAAGAAAATATGCCACTCAAAACGAAATTCCATCCCGCTGCCTACCTTTGAAAGAATTTACGACGATCATAAGTACAATCGAACAGGAATACCCAGTTTTGCTGCTTAAAAACGTCTGCTACAATTTGAGGATCGTTGTTTT